>VYXC01001263.1:428994-447505 GCA_013397175.1 Platysteira castanea
AAGCTCTAGTAGACATTCGTGGTGTTGGGCAGGAATTGAGATTTCCCCTGGTGAATTACCGGGCAAGGGGGATCTTAGGTTTTGTTCTCTGTTTGTGGCTCGATGTCAAGGGATTCATATGAGCTCATAGACATGCACACCATGAGTTAGTCCAGTTCCCAACCAGTACTGTTTTTTAAAAAAGCCACTACTGGGTGTCATGTCACAAGAAGGAGTCAAAATCCCCTTCTCATTTACAATGTAAAGCAAAGCCAGTGAGCTGGGGATCTGCTAAGAGGAGCACAACCCTGTGTGGTGCTTTGTGCTTTGAAAACAATGCTTTTCCTACCGACCTCTGTCAGATACGCTGCTGAGCACTGTGGGGCAGAATTTGGTCACAGCATGAAGTATGGCATAGAATGAGATTGTCTGGCCAGAAATCCCTCGTGGTAAGACTATTTTTTGTGGGACTCCTTTTATTTCCTGTTGCCTGACACCGGTGACAGAAGAGTGTAAGCTGCAGTGACACTGGATAAACATCTTGCTGCAAACTCCAGTAACATTTATATTTGTGTAAATAATTTGATTTTCTTCTGCAACTTTACTGCAGATATTCTGTTGGGGATTTTGCCAGCTATCATATCAAAATAGTCTCTCATTTCCTTTTATATATTCTGGAGTGAAAAGATGCACTCCCATTAATTCACACCTTCAAGATGGGGAGGAGAATCAGAAAAAAAAAAAGTGAAACTCATGGGTTGAGATAGGAACAGTTTAATAACTGAAACAAAGTAAAATATACTACTGCTACTACTGCTACTAACAACAACAACAATATAAATATAAAAATAAAAATAATAATAATAACAGTAATTAAAAGGAGAGAGGGAGGAATAAAACTTAAGAAAAACAAATGATGCACAATAAAATTGCTCACCCCTGACCAATGTTCAGACAATCCCTGAGCAGTGAGGTATTCTTTAGAATAAATAGGATGGGAATTTGGTCAGATAACATTTAAAAGTAGTCTCTTACTTCCTTTTATACATTCTGGAGGGAAAAGATGCACCTTAAATTTCCGCTGTTGGTATCCTCATGCCACAGAGGCATGTCTATCTGAGCAGATCTCACTGTTAAAGTCATTGCATCTAAATAGATGCATGTCTTGGTGGCTTGCTACAGTTTAATTGGAACTAGGTGTTTTAGCCTTTGCTATGATCCTTAATGCACAGCAACAGAAGTTTTCAAACTTCTGTTATTCTGGTATTTCAGCAAGACAGCTTATAGCTTATTTATCCTGCAACTTATTATCTTCAATGAGGACAAAGCTCATTTTTACTGGTGGGAAAAAATCATATTATTTTTCATTTATGTATTATTAAGATGCAGCCTAAAAGAAAAGGATGAGATTGCATGGCTTTTTCACAATCATGTGTATGGCTAGACCAGCCTACATTTGCCTAAAAGAAAAGTCATCATTTCCAGAGACTTTTTTTAAAAAAGGGAAGTTTGGGCAGCTGTGATAGAACAATAAATGATAACCCCTGGCAGAGCTCCTCTCTTTGAAGGGTGCTGCCAGGTCAGGTGCTAGGAGGCAGGAAAGCCTCCAGTGCTTGCTGGCACTCCTGTGCATTTGAGTCATATCACAAATGTGCACCATTAAAGTTCAAAATGCATTACTCACACTAAACATGTAGCTCAGCCCTATCAGGCCCAGCCAGACCTAAGTCTAAATGAATGTCAAATTTAACATATTCATCACCAGAATTTCTTCCTCTCACTTTTTCTTTTGTGCACTCAGCAGAGAGGACCTATTAAGGCAGAATTTCTTGTCACCGGGCTTTTATGATTTAATTAACCAGCTTTCCGTTCAGACAGTTTGGTGTTGCATCAGACCTTTATCTTTGCTCACCTCCTCTGCGCAGGGGCTGCACCAGCTTTCCACTCTGAGCTCCGTGATACACACTGGGTCCTCCTCAGAGTGGTAAGGTTTTTTCTGAGGATTTGGTTTGTTCGTGTGCCTGCACACTGTAAGTTGACTTCCATCCACAATGTAATCTCACTGCCACGTGTCTGTCCTCTGACCCAAGCTTACTGTCCCCTCCCAGAAGATAAACCTGCCATCAGCTGGGATCAGGAACTACATGATCTTTAATGTGCAGAGCTTCGTTGTATTTTCCGCATCTGCATGTGCTAAGTAGATGACACAGCATTTCCAGCTTTAGCCAGCTTCCCAAGGTACTTGTAATTTTATTTCACAGCACAATGAGGCTTCTTATTCACAGTTTTCCTACTGTCTAGGTGCACCTTGGTTTGCTCCCACTGTTGAGCCAGCTCCCAGGGCATCACCTTCTTCTACTCCCCGATGCTTTGGAGGTGAGGGTCACAAATGCAGCTTCCTGAAAATTTCTGGCCCTTAAGCCTCCTCTTTGTGCTTGCTTTCTTTGTCATTCAGATGGATTTATCTGTAGAAATTCAGAAGTCCAGCCATGCTCTGCAAAGGGCTGACCTTGCAAATTTCACAGTATTTATTCTTTTGAGTTAACAGCACTTCCTATTTGTAAATAACTTCAAATTAAGCTCTCAACAAAGTCCAGCAGCAAACAGAGCAGTTATGGGTAGGTTGTATCTCTTTTCTTCTTGTCAGCAATAAAGCCTCAGTAGGTAATAATAACATCTGTATTATAGCTGCCAGAGCTGTGTTTATGCTTAATCTTTTACCAATGTGCTTTTTCTGTTGTAATTCAGGGTGTAACTAAATATTTTCAGTTCCAGAGAAAGTCTAGCTAGATCACATTGTTTGTGATTTATTTTGCCCAGTCAAAAAGCCATAAACTATTTTAAAATACTTGCTAATGCATAAAAGATTGACTGAATCTCCATTTTAATACTGCCATGATGAAAATATCATCAGCAGGTAAAGTTAATCCAGAAAAGCCTATAATAAATCGAAAATAATCACAGGACATCAGGACTTCAGAGACATCAGAAAAATGAGAAAATGATAAGTTTATAGGCATGTGGAGCCAGTAAATGTTTAAAATCTCTTTGTTTTGAGCTGGTTGAAGCAGAGGCAAGTAGACACAAGAAAAAGTACAAATGAGTGCTTTATTCTGAAACTGAATTAGAACGTTAAAGATAACATCAAGGACCGTGTGGAAATCCCCTGGATTTGTTTTGTAATTTTTTCCAGTGGCTCTCTGTATATAAAGGATAAGTGGATGACCCAGCTGGGGTAGGCTGTGTTTTGGTATTCCGCTTGTGAGGTGCAGGCACACAGGGCGGAATTCATCTCTGCTGTCTTACTCTTCCTTGACTAGAAGGAGTGTCCAGATGATTAGTCCAGATGCAGACATTTACACTGTAAAGGTGACGCGTTTGATGAGCTGAATCTCTCAACCCATTTCTAAGGAGATGTTTCCTCTTGGAGAAAGTTAGAAAATCCGGGCAATACGCAGGTTGCTTGTTTCTGCATGGCTTCCCGACTAATCAGTTTGATGCTGGGCAAATGACAGGGTCACTCGAAACTTATGGCAGTAAGTGCTTCCTGAAATCAGTGGGTGTTAGGCATTTAAATGCCTTGCATTTCTGGGTAATGAACCTCTCATTTCTTCCTTTTATATATTTGTTCTTAATAAAATTGTAGAAATAGCACTCACTTAGCTCCCCTCAGTAGTTACGAGATTAAATTAATTGATGATTGCAATGTGCATTGACATTCTGAGGTGAAAGGTCTGATATGTAAATAATAATTATTTCTATCTGCATTGAGAATGTACTCACTGCACACTAACAATCCGATAACTCTGGGATCAACTGAGTCTCACTTTTTGAGACATTTCTGTTTTTCTGAAGTAATTTTGTCTTGTTTTCTTTCAGGTACTCCATGGGATATAGAGGAATCAAAATTAAACTTGCCCAAAGAGAGCAGGTGCAACCACATGCAAGTCTCTGCACTGAACAACATCTAAATACTAATGAATTACCATTCATTACCATTGTTTCCTTACCATTTCTTTGGTTATTTTAACAGTGTTCTAGAAATGTATTTGAGTTCTCAAAAAATTCCCAGTTCAGGGCCAGCACGTTCTCAGTGTAGAAAATCAGACCAAAGGGAGATGTATCAGGACAGGGCTGTTTGGAATAAGTGTTAATGACAAGGCAACTGCCAAAACAATATATCCTCCACGTGCATTAGTAATGGATTCAAGAAAATAGGGTTTCCTTTGTAGTCAATGGAACTGCATTAAAGATCTACTTGGCTCCATTATCAGTTTCTTTTCTGACGAAACAAAAATCTGAAATTTTTTTCAAACAACGAGGAAAAGTACTGAGTTGCAATTTTCTGTACACCACTTGCAGCTGGGTGCTGATCAGTGTTTAGCTTATTTGAATCATAATACAGTTGAGATGTACCAGGGAATTTGTATCCAGCTCACACAGTGATTAATGTTATAAATTGAGGCAAATAAATGACCCACTTGTTTACTCTGAGGTTTTCAAGGTTATCAAGAGAGATGAGAATAAACCACTGTGGCATGAACAAGTAAGTGAAGTGAGAAGTTCATCTAGCAAGCTTTTATCTATTTCTATATTGACTTACTGACATAATCAAGGGATAAACACCCTCTTTGTAGTCGAAAAATATTCTTAATAATAAGGATAAAATTGTGATTTCAGTGAGACCTGAGAAGAACCAGTAAAAAATTTTAGAATTACTAAATTCTAAGCATGAAAAAAAAAAGTCTCAGCAATGAGAAATATGGGGGCAAGAAACACCTTTTCTGTCAGCTTTCCAAGACATCCCTAAACAGTTTTACCCCTGTAAAATTGTGAGATCATATTGTGCTATTTGCTCACTGTTCCCCCTATTCTGTTTGTTGCTCTCAGGATGTAATACCCCACTTCGGATTTTCCTGTATTAAAGTGCATGTGTTTCAGCGAGACTAGTTGCCAATTATCTGTTTTACACTGTCTGACTCCTCTTCCTCCTCCATATTTAGTTTTCGCAGTTTCTTGGCATCTTTGGTTTGTACCAAAATATTAAGTTATGACTTAGTATTTTCTTTCTGGACAGAGATGAAGAAGTTGAATGATATCAAACCTGGCACTGATCTGTGCAGAAAATAACTAGAGAAGTCATGTGGTAAAGATTTCTTATTGCCAACATATTTGTAATTATGCCAGGGCATCAGTTCTCAGTTTAATGAGCATGGGGTTTTTTACCAGCAGGACTTGCTACATTTTTCTGTCCAAATATTCTACACTACCAAAACAAAACCTCACAAAAGTCTATGTATTTGCTTTTATCAACCAGGCTAGAAATTGACATCAGCAAAGCACTGAATCAGGTTTATTAAAGAAAATTTGTCTTCTAATAAGCAACATAGAATGACACTGGCTGTTTTCTTTCTTCTTCAAGTGACTTCTTCAAGCAAAGTCAAACCCTTGAAAAAGTTTCATACTAGGTAAAATCTTTTCCTTACCTCTGTGGAAAAGGTGTAAACCACCCTATCTCCTGGCATCTGAAGTTAGACTTCAGGGAGTTTCAATCCCCATATGTGGGAGAGACGTGTTCATGCTGTAAACAAGTCAGATGTCAGAAGAACAAGTGGATGACACATGGGGTGCTGGGTTAGGGTTCAGCCGCCAAGTTTTGGCATTATGTGGCAATGCTAAAAGTTCCCAACTCCCACATGTCTACACCATCCACGCAACTCTGCTGCTGTGCTCTGGCTACTGAGCTGCTCCAGCACAGGCGAGGGAAGGACCTTTTGGTCCCTCAGTCTGGAAAATGTGATGTTCTTTATTTTTAATTCTACGCAATTGCTGTGTTGTACAAGGGCTAAACAAACTGCAAACACAATAAATATGAGAAAATGGTGTAATGTTGGTTTCTTCCATCAGATCACTGAAAATTTTCGAGAAGACAGCATTAATTTAAAAAAGAAAAAGTAATTTGTATATTTGAACTAAGATTTAATAGGAACATAAGTAAAAGAACTTAAAGTATATTTGCTATCAGAAGAAAAAGTGCCACATAAGTGAGAATTAAATAGCCCTTGGATTAGCATATAGGCAGGAGGAAAAAACTTTATGAAGAAATGAGGTATTTTTATTTTACTAACTAAAAGAAATGAAAAATGACAAATTTAGAGTAGACCAACTAACATTAGCTTCTATGCTATGAGGTGCTCCATTGTGACTAGAAGTCAGCATGACCATACCTCCACTTGTCTACGCTTGCTGAATCCTGAGGCAGGATTGCTAAGGTTCCCCTTTTCCAGCACCAAGCCGCTTTGCAAGCTCAGCCCAGATGAGGGCTGTGTTCAAACGTCATGAGTTCCATCAGCAGTCCTTCCTGGCGGGATCCCCGGCATGGTGCTGCCACAGAGCAGGTGAGATCTGTAGCAGCTCACCTGGACAGAGCATAGGATAGCCTGTTCCCAGAGGAGAAATGAAAAACCCCTGTTCTACAGGGGATATTTCTTTCTCTGGGAAAGAAACACACCCTGGCCCCACTCAGTGGTGGGCTGCTGTTGGAGCTGGCTTTGGACATAATCCAAGGGAGGTCTGTTAAGGCTTTAACTCAAGAGAAATATCCTTTTGGATTTCCCTGTCACCCTCAGCTCCAAGGACTTTAGGTTGCAGCTTGGAGGACTGAGGACACCTCAGGAACATTTTTCTTCAACAGATTCATGCCTGATAGGTCTGAAGAGGAGTTTTTCCCTCTGGAGGCTCTGTCTGGGGAGAATCTGAAGGACGCTTTTACAAGCAAAGAGGGGTTTCCCACTTGTGACCACAGGAGATTACCATATTGCCTGCATAAAAAGAGTTAGTTACAAGAACAGCACCTGCTGAGTCTCAGGGCAGACTGCTGGGCAGAATCTGGGTGAACCGTCCAGGGGTTCACACCAGTGTCCAGGTGCTTGGGCAGTGTGGTGGTGCTGGGAGAGCTCAGCACACCTCTGTGCAGCTGGCACCTGGCCACCTCACCTTTGGCAGGACTTCCATTTTTTTCCTCATCTCCATGCATTTTGTATGCCAGCAAACACCAGCACTGCCACTGTACCCTGAAGTCCCCATGTTTGAGGGCTGAGGCATTTCCTGGCAGGGTACTCAGGCAGGTCAGGGTATCCATCCTTGTCCAGCAATATCCTGGGTGATTCTTGAATGCAAGGGCCAGAGCACTCCCCTTGGGCTCAAAGCAGTATGGAAAACTGGGAAAGTCAGCTCACTGAATCCTATTTGCACCCCAAGCTCAATGCAGCCTCCATCAATTCCCCCCATACTACACAAAATATAGCCCAGGGTCTTTACGGTATATGGCAAAACCTCTTGAAATGTCTTTGTCGGCTGCTTCCTTAGACACAGTCTTGGCTGAATCTGCTGGGGTTTTTTTTTCAGGTTTTGTCACATTTTCTGTGAATTTTGAAAGCATACATCTCAGAAAGTCCCCAAACAAGTGTGTTTCCAGCATGGGAGGAAGGAACACCTCAGCGGTGTTTCTCCTGCCCAACCCAGCCATTCATGCCAATCCAAAATGTGCAGTGAAGCGTGAGCTAGATCTGCGTTTCTAACCACTGACATCACTCCACTCACCCACAAGGATACAACATTTTTTGCCATTTAATTCTGGTCCATCCATTCATCTCTTTTCAGAAACCTTCTCTAGAGATCTGGAGGTGTGAGTGTGGATGGACACATTTACACTGCACCAGTCACTTGGGGCAGACAGAAGTGCAGAGCTGTTCTTAGCCTTGCTCACAGCAAATGAACCAGGGTATCTGTGCCCTAAATAATTCCAGGCTTTGAAATTTCAAGGGAACTGTAATTACAAACTTAAGAGGCAACATTTTGCAGAAGTAATTTTTCCTGAAAAATTCTGTTTGGGGTGAAGAAAGAGAAAGCAGACAGTTTTGTTGGTTTTTTGAGGTTTTTTTAAAGACTGTAGCTTATCATTGTGAAGTTATCTCTATCAAAACAACATAAGTTTTTTGCAATATCATTGTACTTAATGTCAAAACCTTAAGTCCATACTTGGCACAATACAACATTACTGAAAGGCTGAATAAGAGGACAAGTTATGTTTGGATTGTACCTTGCTTTCCTCCATAACTAACATAAGTTACTTAACCAAAGAAACTGGTAACAGGAAAATGAGGTCTTGCGTACAATATTATTTATCTTGTCACCAGAGGTAAGTTTATCACCTAAAGATAATAACTGCAATTACAAAGCTATCTTCTCACTGAATAACAGTAAGAAACAGGAAAAGATAAGTCACACCACACCCAGAAACTTTTCTTGCAGGTGATTTTTTTCCAGCCTTCAAATATTCACTTTAGTCCTCCTACTTCTAGCTTAATCAAAGACCATGTGAAAAACTTAATTAAAAAATTTGCCCTTAAGTACTCACCGAGACTCTATGAGTCTGCCTTCATGCCCATCAGCATGGGCTCATCTCAGCAGATCTCCCCCTGTCCTACCTCCTCTGTCCCTCCAGGCATGAAGCAGTGGGCAGGATGCTGTTCCACCAGGCCACATCGCAGCTCCCCTGCTACTTCTGCTTGGACCCTCTCCAGGGGAATATTGCTACAAAAGCATATTTTATTTCATTTGATCAATACCCACTTGAGTGTAATGAGGGATTACTTCACCAGATGTTCCCTACTTTTCCCCTGGGTATTAATTACGCATATTCTTCCCCACCTCTTCTCAGTAAGACACAGGGGAAACTAGCCACTGGTGATGGCTTATCTGCACAGATTTCATGTGGTTTGTCATCACAAGACAGGGTTTAATAGATCATGAAGCTATTTTGCTAGACTAAGTGGTTTATTTTGATTTCTGTCACGTTTCCTTTTTTCTGTCCAAAGTCTAGGATTTCCACAGACAGATGTTTTAAAAACAAATTCTGCAAAATTTAGATGGTATCTCTCCTCCTTAAAACTCTCTACTGAAAATCTAAGCTGGAAGTATATAATAGTTCATGCAACCTCTTCCTTTCCCATGTGAAAGTAGTTCTAGTTCCTCAGACACTTTATCTAGGTACTTTTCACACTTCTACGTACCTTAGGTGGAAACACTCGTAAGTCTCAATTATTCTTTATTTCAGTTCATGATGAGTTGTTTTAGACACACTCTTATCTCCAGCCACATCTCTCCAAGCAACATGAAAATATTGTCATATTTTTTCAAAATGTCACAGGTACTTTCGTACATTTCAAAAGTGATTGTGGCCAGAAGATGTCAGACAGGAAGCAGGCCTTTGACTGGAGCAGCACATCCTGCACACTCATCTGATGCCCTAAAAAATGCCTTCAGTTCCCACTGCTGCACTGTCTTCCAGGGGCTGGTGGACCTCCAGAGCTTTGCTGTGTGTGTGGTCTTCCATCTGCTGTGGCATCTCCATGTCTCCGTGTTGGTGCATTCCAGTGGCAGAGGCTCAGGTGTGCTCAGAACGCTGAGCCAGCTCAGGCACCAGGGCAGTGCCAGTGGTCGGCACAGCTGTTGTCGTGCAGTGAGAGTTGTCACACTGACAGCTAAAAGAAGTTTCCTAGTGGGCAGATTCTCCTTCCCAGTTCCTCTTTTAGCTTTTTTTTTTTTTTTTTTTTTGCCTCCCACTTGCTTGTCACAGCCTCCTCCTGCCTGCTTGGCCAGCAGCTGGCCTGCCTGCTTGCTGCATTTCATCTTCCCCTCTGCAAATGAGCACTTTGCTCCATGACCAGCCACCAGCCAGCTCTGTCCCCAACACCCGGCTTTCCAGCACACAATCCTTGCTGGCCCACCCCAGGCTCCACAGCCACTCTGGGAAGCCCACAGCACTTAGCAGTGACCGCATCTCCGTGCTTCTCTCCCTCTTTAAGAAGGTGTGGCATCAAAAGGGAAGAAGCCTTGCCTTTGTTCTAGGAGGTTATTTAAGGCTGCCTGTTGCATAACTATGGAAGAAATATTTCCACCAAGTGATTAGCAGCCTACCCAGTAGTATCTCTTTTTTCACCATGCACTTGGGAGCACGCCCAACCTTTTGCTTTGTGCTGAGCCATGTGCACTTTTCCCCTGCAGTTCTTTTCAGTAGAAAGGGCCAAAGGCATGCTTATCTTCTGGGAAGAGCCATGTGAAGGCCCCAGGAATGGCTGGCCCCAAATGAGCTGCATCCATTCCCTCACCCTACGTGGGACAGACAGAAGGGGCTCCATCACAGCTGGGTAAGGCAGGGCTGGCTCTCACACTGTCCCACTGCACTGTCTGTGTTTCAGAGAACGTGATGTTTGTGTACAACTTCACCTTGCCCCTTGCCAGCCAGGGGCAGCCACTCCTGCAGAAGATGAGGTTTTATTTCTAATCTTAATAAAAACAGGGGACAGTGCTACCTAATGGGCAATGAAAGAAGTAATCCTCTAGACTTCCAAGAGAAACAATCTAGTCGTCTGTAATCCTCTAGAGACGTTTTCTATACCTCCCTTTTCTGAGGCATCCCAGAGACATGCAGGTGCCCTCTCTCCCTCTCCACAGAGACTGTGCAGCGTGCTTGCACATGCCCCGTGAAGCCAGCAGCCCACACGTGTCTTTCGAGAGCTGCTGTGCTCTGCTTCCATGGTCAAGGCTAAAAATGGCAAAAGACCTTGGGAGAATTATTCCCTTAAGAACCACTTCCTGACATTTACCTATGCTTTTTTTTTTTTTTTTTTTTTTTTTTTTTTTTTTTTTTTTTTTTGAATAAAAATATATTCTTTTTTTTTTTTTTTTCCTTTTTTTTTTTTTTTTGTTTGAGAAGTAACATAGCTACTGTTTTGTAAATGTTTCCTCCCTCTTCAATAATGTTCTCTGTGTCTATCCCGTGTCTGTTGAAAGCAGAGGAAAATACCACAGGCTTCAGTAGCCATCATGCCTTATGGAGTTCAATAAAATATTCACATACCACAGCAATGAGCAAGATACAGCAATGCAGGCTACAGCTTGATCTTCAGAGCTTCATGATAAATTTTACCTATGTTTCTTTCTAAAAGCAAAGAAAAAGAGCAATGATGCACTTTATGTGAATCAGGTGAAACAACCCATACTTCCTTTAGCACTTAATTTATGGACTGCACTGTGGTCAGCTTGAAGGAGGCAAATAGTCAGTGACAGCTTTCCCAGTGAGCAGAGTCACTTGGAAGTCCTCAGGTTCAAACCCATCACTCTGAAGGCTGGGTTACCAGCACAGCAGAGGAAGGCACATTTACCTAAGCATGCTCATTTATTGATTAAAACAGCAAAAGGAGAAGACCAGAGAGGAATCTCTTCTTAAATTTCATGCAAATTTCAGTGTTGAGACTGGAAGTGACCCAAAGAGCCACTAATACTGTTACCGTCCCAAGGGGCACCACAAGCAAGGCAAGATGTTGCTTGTCAAAACACTTCAGTTCTTCCACAAAGAAGGTCCTAGAAAACCCCACAGCTACACTCTGCCTCTCTACCTGCATTTTACAACTTGACATCCTTTTCCTGAGAAGGGTGTCATCTTCACCCGCTTACAGAAAACCATACAGAACTGACCTGGTTTTACTTGCAGCTTGAAGACTCCCACTTTAAGCCATCCTTAAAATCTAGTTGCAAGAAGCAAGCCAGTGCCTGGATTAACACCAAGCTTTCCAACAAAGCTTCCTCTTCTCTTCAAACCTTGATTATTGGTGGAACAATCTGATACCAAAGATAGCAAATGCTTAAAACTACAATTACAGAGCAGCCAGGGGTATTGTGTGTGGTTGAATAAGGGGAAGTACTTGACCTCATGGCACCCTTAGTTCCAGATGAGCAGTCCTGAGCCTTTTGAATCAGTATCTGACAGCTTGCTTTTTTGTCAGTGTTCATCCTTGAGGTTATGTGTCATATTTTTAACAAAATAAGTTCATATAAACATTTGCTGATGGGTATTGATGACAGCTGCTAGAGGAATGCAGAACAAGCAGTATGTACCTGCCAGAAGCACGGTACAGCTGCTGCAGCACCTTTAATGTGCAGTGCTTTCAGCCACAGAGAGAAGGAAGGAAAAGGTGAACAAAGTATTCAATTTATGAAGAGAGGAAATAAGCATTGGAGTTCAGTTTCCAATGAACATAGCATTTAGATGAATCCTTTCTATAGGCCTGTCTGTGAATAAGATGATTCTGTGAGTTTGGAAGAATGCGTGGCAGTTCTTAAATCTCCCACAATTTTCCTGTATAACCCAGGCAAGTCATTTAACATGTCAGTGCTTCCGTTGTTGGTGTTTTAAAAATAGTATTCCTAGTAACACTGCTCTGCATAGCATTTTCATACACTAGATCAGGTGTTTGAGATATTCTGTATAAATGTGTATTACACATGCACACCCCATCCTATCTTCTAGTGCTGGTGCAGCAAACAGAAATCACCCTCATCTCTTGAAGCTACAATGTTTCTGTAAGAGAAGATGGCCGGAACCAGGCTCACAGCTGACAAATTCTAAAGAGAGGCTCATAATCACAACTCACTTTCTATTTGGCGTCACAGTGGGCAGTTTCATCAAGCACTGACTAAACAGAGGTGCAAGATTAGCTTGACAGCCTGTTAAGAAATCCATCATTTCCCCATTTTAGAAGGCTGCAACAATATGTTTTCTCCAAATTTGCATGAGTCTTGCTCCTGTTATTAGAAACAACAGATAGAACTTGGGACACTTACTGGCAATTGACAGAAATGGACAAAAAGTTAATAAATAAATCACCACTTAGCATAAGAAAAGTCTCTAGAGTATGCTTGTGAACATTTTATTTGCATACTTTGAAATTTATACTGATTTATATAGTCATGACATTATTAAAATTGTTTGAAAGGGTTTTGCACAATTTTAATTAAGTTTTGTAAATAAATTTGTAGTTGCCAGTTTACACGATATACCCTGGAGAAAGAGCCTTTCTTTTACCAAAAGACTAAGATGAAGGCAAAACTTTGATTCAACTACTTCAGCGTCAGATAAATCTCATTGTCAACACTTTGAGGTGACCTCAGTAGTTTTATTTTGAATATTGTAGCGAGTAATGTAAATTCCAGTCTCACTGCTGGAGCAGAGAAAAGGTGTAGAAAAAACACTATTGTCTTCATCTGGGAATCTGTGACAAGATTTTGAAGAAAATTGTCATGGTCAATAAGATACACCAATCCCTCTGTGGGTCATTTATTTCGGTAGCTATTATCTGGCCTGCCTGCCATTCTCCATCAGCATTTCTTCCTAACCCTGGAAGTGCACATCAGAGCTCCCACCCAGGATCTCAGCCTTGCTAGGTAGCAGAGAATGTTTATGGTGCCACAGTATTCTTACAGAAAACCCCAGTAATTAACCTAGTGCTGTGCTGACTGCTTACATTTCACTGGTTTTTGTCAAGAAATAGGAAATCTCTTTAAAAGATTTTATCAGACACAGATACAGAAGCAAAAGTTTTCTATCACTGGGCACTCATCATAATGCTTGGGAAACTGGGATGCAGCATTGCTTCAGCTCAAACAGAACTGGCTTGAACTTTGTCTCCTTTCTTAATATGAATCCACAATTTTCACATTTTAAATGTACAAGAAACTGTTAAAGACTTTCTATTAAAAAAAATTACTGTTCTATTTCTAATCTATGTAGAAATAAAATAGCTGTTTTACAAGGAAAAAAGAGTTCTTAACATAATTTAGTTGCCTGACCAAGAATGAGATAGGTCAAGGAATCATAGATGGAAAAATCTTGCCATACTGAAGTCAGTGACAGATTTTCCTCTTGTTTGTCTGTGAGGCCAGGTTTCCAGATTCTGCTTGTGAAATCAGCCTGGGTATCATTACAGTTCTAAAAAGCAGGTAGTCAGGAAGAAAATGCATTAGAAAAGTTAACCACATCCAAAGTGGCTGAAAAAAACCTGACACGACATTTCAGAATTAAAAAGAAGTAGTGCTATCAAAGCAATATTCACAATATCATGTCAGTTCTGCCAAAATTCTATTTCACAGAAAATGAGAAACTCATGACATAATCAGATGATCTGCTTAAAATTCTCATTTAAAAAAATAACACTGAAACTAAAGACTTTTGTTAAAGTGAAATTTCTGTGTGAATCCATGCTAGAGTAATTGCAGGCCTAGATTTCTTCTGCTGAATTTTTATCACTTATCTAGAGTTCTTTGGTGACAAGTTCAATATTAGAGTTTCAAAAATTTCAAAATCTTTTGTGAAAGAAATTCTTCAGCCCCTCTTAGTGATTTTTAATTTGCTTTCTTAAAGATTTTTACAGTAAGAATTTGATTTCTAAATTGTAATAGAAACAAGCCAATGTTTAACACGTAATGTTTCTTACTCTGAGTGTAATATTTCCCTTATGGGATGGATCAACATTTTCAAATAGGGCAGAGTACCACTTCTGCACTCCCTCTCAGAGGCACAGAAGAAAGTCCAGGTGTGCCCAGGCTGCTCCCGTGGCAGTAGGAATGCCGTGAGCCCTTTCCAGTGCACCCAAGGGCAGGTCCTTCACAGTTGCAGTTGACAGAAAGTCAACTGCTGATCACTGACAGAAGGTTCAAGACCAAGTAGGCACACTAGGTATTTCTTTTCCATGATTTCTGGAGGGAGTAGAGACTAAAGAGGAGGCAAAAGTGAGAGAGAAGCAGCAGAGGGAACATGAGGGTCAGAGAAAGGGGGAAGAGATGCTCCATATGGGAGCCCATCCAGCTCACCAGCAGCCCATGGAGGATGCACACTAGGGCACATGAATATTCCTGAAAGACTGTAGCTTGTAGAGAGCCCACATCAGAGCAGGTTTTTCCTGACAGCAGCTGCAGTTCATGGGCACATCAGTGGAGCAGAGGAAGCATGAGGAGGAAGTATTAGCAGAGAGAAACTACTCTGTACTAATCATATCCACCCCTACCACTCTGCACCATTTGGAGTGGGTAGAAGAGTCTGGATTGAAGGAGTTCATTTGAGCCTGGAGAAGGGGAGAGGAAGGGTGTTGTTTTAATGTTCTTCTTTTTGTTTTCACCATTTTAGCTGGCAATAAATTACATTGATTTTCCCTTAAGTAGTCTGTTTTGCTCATAACAGCAATTGGCAATCCCTGCCCCTGTCTTTATCCTGGCCCGTGATCTTTCTCATCCTATTTTCTCCCCGTGTCCTCCAGGAGAAGGAGAGGGAGGAGGGAGTAAGCAGCTGGGTGAGTATTTGGCTGTTAGCCAAGATTAACCCACCACAGCCTTCTTTTGGCATCCAAGGACTTCTTTGTGGGAAGGGGCAGAGATGTCCTACTTTTGCCTTACCCTTCCTCTGGCACCCAGAAGTATGGCTGGCACAGCCACTGACTGACCAGTGCCCCACATCTGGGATTTCTAGCAGCATCTCGAACTGAGTCAGGGGTGTCTGCCCATAGTCCTGGCAGGAAATGTCATCCTTGGCCTCCACTAGAATTAGGCTGGGTCTAGCCCTATGGGACAGCTCAGGACCTCCATGCTCAAGCTCCACGCTGTCCATGCTGTCCTGCTCAAGCTGGTTTTGTGGAGAACTTTGTCAGGATGGGTTGTCCTGCTTCTTTGGCCTGTTCACATTAATTTTTCCGTGAAAAGACGAAATGACTTTACGAAAATGATACTACATCTTTAATACGGGTTATAGCAGAACAAGAAGGCGCGTGTGGCCTTTTGTTACTGAATACAGCCATCTAGTGGCTACTTCTGGTTTCGTTTTCGAAAGAGAACAGCGCTAACAGAAGACCAAGAGAATGACCAGGCACAGGCCAGAAAATTTCCTTCCTCGTACCTCACACAGAGTTACTCTGGAAGTCTCGGACCTCTTGGCCACTTGGCCATCTCAAATTGTGGCTACTAGCAGACTTTCAAAAAAAAAAAACATGGTAAAGTCAAGGCAGAGAATGCCCACCAATACTAAATGCCTGACTGAAATGGCTACAGTTCTATTGCTCCTTGCATTAATTCAGTATATGCATGAATATATATGTGTAAAAATGCCTTACACAAACACGTAGCATCCTGATGTACTTTTGATCCTTTTCTTCTACACAAACAGGTTCATTTCCTTAATAAAATACTTTGTTACTTATTTTCTAAAAATCCTAGGCTATTTTAGCATTTCCACTTTGGTTCAGAGAAATGTCAACTGAAGAGTCTTAAACCTGCATGAAAACTGAAACAAAGAAGAACACAAGTATTTAACAGCTTTATTTTGAATGAACTGCTTCACACATCCTAAACAGGCCATGTGGGAACATTTACTGCTTAGCTAATAGTCAAATTACGAAATGATAAAAAGGAGCTGCAGAAGAAACTGCAGAAATGCCTGACAATAACCAAATCATGCCCACGCACCATGCAGAGGATGGCAGCAGGAGGAATGGGTATATTTCAGCCAGACAAGAGGAAAAGCAGTTGCAGTCACTTATGCCCAGCTGTAGGTCTCCCAGTGCTCCACTGCCTATGTGCTGGATGATCTATTTAGGGGCCCCACAAAGCTGTAGCACCTCAGAGCAATGTGTGAAAGGAGGAAGGACTCCCCACCCCATCTCTCAATGCTGTTTGCTATAACCAGGGACATGCACTGCAGTCAAAATAAAATTAAGCAGAATAACCTTGAGCAGCTATGTTTGTATTCTCATGCCAGTGCAGTTTGGTCTACCTTGTGTGGCAATCTGTCTACAGGAACCAATCAGCATTTCAATATGAAATGCATACTAATGAGACAAATCCTTTTCTAGCAATTGTAGACACATCACGAAGACAAGCCCTTTCAGGCACATGTTATCCATAGGAGAACATATGGATTTATACATATGGATTTTTATATATGGATTATATGGTTTGTGAGAAGAACGCAGAAATCTAGGCTCAGAAGAAGCATTCCAGTTCCCTGGTTTAACCTCCTGTATCACATCAGCCATTTGTTTCACTGTTAGCCTTTTCTTTGATTGCAAGTGAGTGTGGATATTATTCCTGCAATGGGCTGGTCCTCCTGAGCTCCCCTTTCAAGCCCACACACTCACAGGTCAGGCACGTTTCTGCCACACATAACCCCACAGCCCAGGGATTCGTGTGCCTGCCAGGCATGGCCCAGGTTTGCAAGGCAAGGTTGCATGGCTTTGGTGCAGCTTTATTGAGGACACCGTGAGGAACTGTAGGGGATACTTAAGCTAAAGTCTTACCACATGAGAGAAGTAAAAGCAAAGGCAGGAGTAAAGATGTTCAGGCAAGATAAACTTCTACCAAGATAATTCAAGTGACAAGTGGCAATGTGAAGCAGTATAAACCCCTAAGAAATAAAGCAGAGTCCAAATGGCTCAACAAGATCAAGAATCAGCCTGTTCTGAGGTCCGATGAGGCTGCTATGTCCCTTGATCACCGAGGGCTGCCAGACTAATAGCAACACAACACGTCTGCACGCCAAAATACAGTCCAATAGCACATTACCCCCAGAAATCTTCTATGCACTATGCAAATCTTCTAGTCTCTAGATTATCACTGTGTACTCATAAAGTTGTGCATAACCTGCTTATGCAACCCTTAGGCACAATGGATGCTTGAGAAAAAACAAACCAGTGAATAAACAGTTACAAATCATACTGAGCTAAGAACATCCCACAGTGCTACTAAGAACATAATACTGATAAGCGTGATCTTCACATCAAGATTTCCAGTGACAAGGGTTCAGGGCCTTCCTGCTGACAGTTCTTTTATTTTTGTGCTATTTAGTGTCACTGAGCTTTTGAGTATTATAGGGCTGGCTGGGGGCTGACCCCACAGGTCTCTGTGTGTGTGCTCAGCACCTGAAAAACTACACCCCAAAGCAGCGAGAGGGGTCACAGCCCACAGCTCCTCTGAGGACAAGGTTCAGCTGCAGCGGGCTCTTCACATGCAGCCAGACTATGGCATCTTCCTCATCCTGGAGAGAGGTCACCAATCCATGTATCTGTCCCCATGTGGGGAAGGCACAGCTTTAAGTCCAAGGTACTTGTGGGAGCCTGTCCCAGGTTTCGTATGAATAGTATGCGGCAATCAACCGGACCAGGCAGTTTCCAAGCTGTTGCCTGGCTGCTGCTAATCCCTTCTTTCAGGCAGATGCGGGCGGTGAGGCCGGGATCGCCGCCAGCCGCTCGGGAGCCCAGGGGATGCCACGAAGGAGCGCGGCTCCACCCATGCGCCCCGCCCCGCGGGTGTGGGAGCTGCTCCTGCCGCAGCCACGGCAGCCTCCCGCCCCGGCCCGGCCCCTGGTGCCGCTGAACACTTCACAGGGAAGCCAAAAGCTCTGCCCGCTCCCGTATGGCCGCGGGAAAGGCACAGCCTGGGACCAGTTCTTCAACAGCCGATTGCCCAAAGCGGAAAGGCATCCGCCAGCCTTTGTTCCGCCTTTGCCTTGCTGCTGAGACCGGCCCGGCTGGCGAGCCTCGGCCCTGGCGTGCCCTGCCCCGCCCGGCCCAGCCCTGCTCCTCCGTGTCCGGCCCTGCCATGCCTCGCCCCTCCTCTCCCTGCCGGTGCCGGTGCCGGTGCCGGTGCC
>VYXC01001263.1:448223-590476 GCA_013397175.1 Platysteira castanea
GGGCCCGGCGGGAAGGGGCGGCGGAAGCACGGCCAGCCGGCAGCAGCAGCTCGGGGAGCAGCTTCGCTCAGCACTGAGTGCCTGTAGGAAAACGCAGCGCCGTCCTCTGGCAGAGATAGGCAGGCACTCTCCCACATCTCCTTTCCCCTCCTCTCCCTTCTCCTCCCCCTCTTCCTCTCCTTCTTCTCTGCTCCTTCCCCATGGCCACTGAAGCATTTTCTCACAGGCCCTTCCCAGCCCAGCCCTCGTTTCTGCATGGCAGCTTTCTTGTGTTTGGCAGTAAAGGTTTGCTGACTGTCGTGGCACTGGCCGAAGGAAACATGCCTTTGTCACCTAAAAAGAAGCAGGCGTGAAACATCAGTAATTCCAGAGGGACCTTACAGTACTGACATGTGAACCTCATGACATTCAACAAGGCCGAATGCAAGGTCCTGCATGTGGCTCAGGGCAATCTTAAGCACAAGTACAGGCTGGGTGAAAAATGGATTGAGGGCAGCCCCGAGGAAGACTTGAGGGTGTTGGTGGATGAAAAGCTTGATATGACCTGGCAACGTGTATTTGCAGCCCAGAAAGCCAAACATGTCCTGGACTGTGTCAAGAGCAGCATGGCCAGCAGGGCGAGAGAGGAGACTCTTCCCCTCTGCTCTGCTCCCCACCTGGAGTGCTGCGGCCAGCTCTGGAGCCCCCAACATAAGGTCATGGACCTGTTGGAGTGAGTTCAGAGAAGGGCCGCAAAGAAGATCAGAGGGATAGAGCCTCTCCTGTGAAGACAGGGTAAGAGAGGTGGGGCTGTTCAGCCGAGAGAAGAAAGAGAAGACTCTGGAGAGACCATACAGCATCCTTCCAGTACCTAAAGGGGACCTACAGAAGAGCTGGAAAGGGACTTTTTACAAGGGCATGTAGTGACAGGATAAAGGGGATGACTTCAAACTGAAAATAGGTTTAGGTTTGATATAAGGAATAAATTCTTTACTTTGAGGGTGGTGAGGCACTGGCCCAGGTTGCCCAGATAAGCTGTTGGTGCACCATCTGTGGAAGTGTTCAGGGCCAGGTTGGATGGGGCTTTGAGCAACCTGGTCTAGTGGAAAGTGTCACTGCCCGTGGTGGGGTGGTTGGAACTGGGTGATCTTTAAGGTCCCTCCAACCCAAACCTATGAGATCCTATGATCTCACATCCAAAAAAAGCATAACATTTTGCATGGCAAATCTCCCCATCTCACTCAGAATTCAGTAACTATTTCCACAAAAGCTGAAAGTGGCACTTGCTGCAGTCTCTGACACCTTCAAAGAGCAGCTCCCCAATAAAGTGCCTCACTGTGATGGCTTGGAGTCACTGTGGGCTTGACAGTATCACATAAGTTCCCAACCCTTCAGTATATTTATGTCTGCAATTTGCTCATAAGTATTTTCTGCATTTTTGTATGAGAACTAATGTCAAGGAGTCTGAGCTGGGAGCCTGAACTAATTATTTCTCTAACAAACATGATAATCAGAATTAAATCTGTTAAGGACACTGTCCTAAAGCAGACAAGGCCTTCCATGGGAAAAGGATTCAAATTAATTTGGTGAATGACTTATTTAACCATATTAGGAAGATAATGGCTTTTCATGCAGAGTAAGCCCTTAGGGCCACCATCATGTATTTCTTCAGGCAAAGGAAATAATCCAGGTTTTTTGTCAAATTCCAATCTGGATTACTTCATGCACTGTACTGGAAGTTCCCCTGCAGGTTCAACCACTGTTCTTGCTTCTAATGCAACATACAGGTACTTTCCCACTTCTCCCATTGCTGTGGTATGCTGTAAATCAGCTTCTTTATTATAACGTGGGCAGCGTGGAGAGATGAGAAATAAATTCCTGTACAAATTGGTGATACTGGATTCACTTTGAAAGAGAGCTGCTACATTGGACACACTTCTGCAGATCTTTTCCAGAGAGATGTGCAGGTACAAAGTTAATCCCCAGTGCCAAATCCAGGCCACCTTGTTCCTTCGCTGAGTCTGGCCTAACTCCGGAGTTAGGGCAGTGGAGTGTGACTGGCAGAAAACTGAGATGAGGAAACAGTATTTCAGTGTGGAGTTGGCAACTCTTTGTGTGAATCCCTTTGATCTTGTTCTCCGTCGCGCGTGAGGCAGTGTGCTGTGAATATGGCTCCAACAAAGGGAGGCAGAAACTAATCTCAAATCACTGAGCCACTTTATCTTCTCTTCAACCTGTGAGCATGCCTAACCAATTTAAGGAGACATCAGCTTCTACCAAGGATATAATGGTGGGTAATTGCCTAAATGCAGAGGAGCTTAGGAGTTGGAGAGCTGTACATGATTCCTGCTTTCTGTGCATGCAGCAAGGCAGGATGGGCAGATTGACAGGTGCTTTCTGTCTGAAACCACCCAGTTTGGGTGGAGCAGGCTTCACACGGCTCCAGTTGGTGGAGTCACTCTGTCACTAAGCCAGTGGAAGCAAATTAAACTGCCTGGAGTTGCTTCAGTTAGATATTAATCTCTGCCTCGATTATGATTAACTCCTTAATGCCACGCTGCCTTACCACACAATTTGTTAATCAGCCATAAACATGGGTCTCTAACAGCTCACTGCCCGTCCTGCAAGCACGCAAGCAGTGACTCTTCTTCCCAAGTCAATGGCTTTTGTTGTGGACTTGGCAGAAATGGTGCCATCTCCTTGCCCCAGGACTAGCACAGAGCTCCAGGGCAGAGGCAGTAGCTGAAGAAGACATCTGCTCCAGGAGAAAGGATGTGTCCAATAGAGATGGAGATCTCCTTCATGGTTCCTAAAGTGCTTTTAGAGTAAAGGCAGTGCCTGACAGTGTTTGCTCATGCTTCTTTTGTGCCTTCGGGAGACCTGAACCTGATTCCCCAAGCAACAGATAATCAAAATGGGGTTATGACATGGTTAAGATTTTCAGTAACTGGACAGGAGCCAGAATGGGTCTACACAGGCTGAAATTGTATAGTTAGACGTGATTAATGTTGTTCTTGCATTGGTTGGAAAGGAATCACTTAGGTAAGTACTTTATCCCTAACTCAGGGAGCGTGACAAGTTAAGTGATTTTATTCTGATGTCTGTCATTTTGCAGCCTTTCAGTGTGCTTATGCCTGCAGTTTACTCATAAATATTCTCCGCTCTCTCTTCAATATTGGGCAGAAAGATGGAGGTAGTGAAAAGACATAGGTAATAAATGGTGCATTGTCAGAAACAAGCACACATGGTCAGATCAGCAAACTCCTGTTCAGCTGCTCTCTATTCCTGAGGGTTTCTAAATACTGTAAGCACCTCGTTTTGTTTTTTGACAGGCTCCAGCAGGTAGAGTTGTCACAAGGCCCAGGGAGCCGGAGGTTCAGCTGTCTCCCACAAAATGCATGGCCATAGCACCTTCTCTCACACTGAGTCTCATGACTTCACATCCCACTGGTCTACAGAGGTAGCTCAATTCTGCAGCACAGTGATGAAGATGCTCATGTGGCAGAGAAGGGGTAAAACCAGGAAACTGGATTATAGCCACCTCTGTCCATGAACATGAACATATCCACATAATCATGTCTATGTACCAGTGCTTAAATGTATAACCAGCACTTAGAGAAAAGACAGAACCTTAGGTCTTCCCAAAGACATGCAAGGCATGCTAATCTCTGAGACCAGGGCAGATCCCTTCCATCCTTGTTTTGCTGTTTTACTTACCTTTGTTCTTCCTCAGTGTCCCCACCTCAGGAGGGAGCGTAAGTGCCATCTAGCAGAGAGATGTAGGGTCTAAAACCACCCCACACCTTGTCCTAGCACTACACGCCCATGTGAAAAGTTGCTCTCTCTCTTTTTTACAAGCTTCTTTTAACTGCTGGAAAGCCCCAGTGAGGTGTCCCTGGAGTCTTCTCCAGGCTGAATAACCCCAGTTCTCTCAGCCTTTTCTCCAAGGAGAGGTGCTCCAGCTTTCTGATCACCTTCATGGCTCTCCTCTGGACCCGCTCCAACAGATCTATGTCAAACCCACTCTATGATTCTATGATTTTTACTTCTGTTATTTCACCTCAGCGACACTGGACTACATAAACCATGTTTCTTCCTCTGAAAAATAGTGCAGACAGCACTCCTGATTTAGAGCTTAATAGCTCCAAATGTTCGAACAGTATCATTTTAATGTGACATGAAAGAGGGAAACAATGCTCTCACTTGTTGCAAATGTGTGAATCTTGTAAATGTGGACACATGCCCACCAAGTGGCACATGATGACGGGACTTGGTCAGTCCATTAAATGATTCACTGTCAACAACTTGAAACCAGAATAGAAAAACTGAGCCTTGGTTTCAGTCTGAGTGTCTAGCACTTTTGAGCAGGATCCTACACTGGAAAATGTGTCAGAGAATATATGGATATGGGGATTTCTGTACATTTGTCTGTCCAAATAGTTTATTAATAATATCGCAGCTCTGTGTGTGTGATCTGCTTCTGGCTCAAATCAACTGAGATTTTGCTGTGTGCTTGAGTGTGGACAACATGAGACCAAATTTAGACATACTACTCACAACAGCTCTGTTTGCAGGTTCTAGGCCTCTGGGAAATTTCAACTATCTTGATCACCATGTTCATGTTCAAAAAGACCTCAGGTCATGGCACTGCCAGCCTGGGCACAGAACAAAAATCATCTGCTACCACAGGAGGCAGAGAAGCCAATGCTGTCACTACAACATTTCCTTCATCCCTTTCTGTACGAGGGAAGAAGTGATTTTGTTTACACACAAGGAATTCATTCCATCTTATAAAACAATGAAATCTGAACTGTTTACCAAATTTACTACTAAACTTCAAACTCATCATACCACTGAGTCTTCTACGTTTCTTATTAAAAACTCAGTGTAAGCTGTTTCAGGCGTATGTCCATGGAAAAAGGCTATAAAGCTTTCTATTAGAGCAGGTGAATGGAATATTTAGAGCTTACAAGACAGTTAAAATGCAGATGGCCCGAATTTTATATAGGAATGGTCTAAAATTGTAGCAATGGAGGCAGGTTTCTCAAAGGATCTGAAGGGAATTGGGAGCCCAATTGTCTTAAAAATTAATAAGAATGGAAAACATTTACAAATCTCTATTTAAAAATCCACCTTTTCTCTCTTATTTTCAAAGAAGTCTTTTCTTCTGTTATGTCAACTCATAAATTATCCTCAGCTCCAAAATAAACAAATGAACAAGAGACATACAAATGTCTGTGAGACTGAATTTCAGCCTTATCCATATGAAATGCCGTGCCCTTATTTCAAATTCTTGATCCAACATCGCTTCAGTTTAATGCCAAAAGGGACGTAAGACAATTCAATAATGACTGGCTACTGGAACCTTCTAGGAAATTTTCCAGATTTCCAACTAAATTTTTAAATGCTGGGGCTGAGGGTCTTAAAAGGCTCTCTGAGACTATCTGCACTAATGTTTACAGCCCTTCTTTCCAAAAACCAGCACACCTTTATAGACACAAGGTCTAACTGGCCCTGTCCATTGAGGAAACGAGCTGAGAGCAGATGCTTATAATTTGCCAGATAATCCCTGGCAGGGATTACAGCCTCCTCACTACAAAAACTAAGTCTCTAGAAATGAAATAAAAACAGGTCAAGGTAGCCACTAATAACAGAGAAAGCTAAGGTTGCTTTCCAAGTCAAAAAACTGGGAAAAATATAAATTCAGAAATCAACCAGCCACCTCAACAAAAACTAAGTTATGATCCTCTAGTTTTACATGGGATGACTCACTAATCAATTTTAAAGTTGTTATAGCTTTACATAACAAATGATTATTTTCCCTGCACAATACCTAGCTTTTTACTTGCAAAATGCTGTTACAAGGGCAAAGTCCTCCCTGCTTGCCACAGATGTGGAAAGGCTCAAGCTACTCTCATGGTTTGAACAAGCATATCAAGATGTAAAAAAAAAGCAACAAAACCAGCAAAATTCCCAAAGCAGATCATTGATACCTCAAAGCTAACTTTAGAAGCTACTATTCTGGCTGTTGCACTCAATCTACAAAGCAGGCTGCCTCTTCCAGAGCAGTTTCAAAAGGGTGAGATCCTTGAGATTCTTGTGAGATATTTTTAGGAGAGCCATTAAAAGTCCTGAAACTTTTCTACCTGGAAGATAAACTTGCCTGGTACAAAAGGATTAATAAATATGAATCCTTTGTGCCTTCTGATTAAGACCCACACCCACACACAGCTAATTATTGTTTACTTGGACTTGTTTAGGATAAACTTCAAAGAACTCCAGAGTGTGGTAAGCTGGAGCTGAACTTGTGATGGTCTTCCTAGTGAAAAGTGCTTCTAAACCCTATCTTTGGACTATTTTGTGCCATAAAATAAAAACCTACACCAAGTGGAATAGGTCTGTTGGTAATCTGTGTTATAGCTGCAGAAGGTTGGCTTGTAGGCCTGTTTAATAATGAGTTTGCACCTGCAGGTTGCTTGTACCGCTGTCAGGTGGTAGCAGTGCCAGTAAGTATTGGTAGCCTTTCCGAGTGCTGCAGTTAATTCTTTTTCTTGTGTGCACTGTCCCCTTCTGACTGTAATGTCCATGGCAGGGGAGACTGAGCAGGTTTTGGGGGATTTTTGTGGTGAAATGAATGGGAAATTCCATCCATAAGATTAGTTGAGCTCAATGGGATGTAAAGCAAAGAACCAAAGTGAAGAGCTCCTGTGCCATGACTGTGTCTGCAGGATTAATTTCAGTTACGCTGTGGAGCTCTGGCTGCAGAAGGCAGGATCACATCATCTCACAGGAGAATGAGATTTTAATGAACCATTGAGCTGCCACCCATAAAATGTAGTCAGAGGGGATTTTTGCAATTCACTTTCACTGGGAATGATGCCTGGAGTGGCTACCTAGAAACAGAGACTAGACAGGAGTAAGGGATAAAGGTAGGTATTTATTTGAAAGGCTTTCAAAGGTACACCCTGGGGAGCCAAAGGCTACATCCAAGATGGACCCCAAGATGGACGACAGGTCACGAGTTCTTCACACTTTTATAGGTTTGGTTCATTTGCATATCAGGGTTAATTCTCCAGTTAAAGCTTCAGTTAATGACGTAATTTCTTCAAGCTCGCTCCCCTTCTAAAGATACTAGTTTGCACATTTTGGGCCTAGGACAGTCTGGGTGTCCTCGGAGACCAGGCTTGAGAAGCTTTGTTATGTCTATCTAGCATAAGAGAACAGCTAACAGACTACAAGAAACTTCAGAGTTACACACTAAGCAGTACAGGATTTGAAAAAAATATAAAACTTAAAACCTAAAGCATCAGGAAGAGGCCTGCGAGAAGCTGCAGGGGCCACAAATGCAGAACCATTTTCATGCTAACCCACAGGAGTTAGCACTGCTGTGCTTCCTGGCAGCCTGGTTGAAGTAGGCTTCCTCAGCTGGTGGGAAGCACTGTAGAGATGGCTATGCTGGAATCCAGCAATGTCACCAGCTCTCAGGGACACAAGCCTAGAGATACAAGCAAGAAGGCTTCAGTTCTTTGCTTTACACCCCACTGAGCTCAGCCTTTTCATCTCTTAGAGAAAAATGTTATTCTAGTCCTATGGCTTATGACTTTAGATAACAAAGAGGACAAGTCTGTGACTTTAAAATTTTCCCAGTGAAGGCACTGAAACCAAATATTTTCAGTTCTTGCTTTGTTTTACAGGCCTTCTGTGCCCAAGGTCTGCTGGAGGCTAACAACTGCCTTCCCTACAGAACGAATGGAGACTCGTCCCTCCTTCCTGGCAGTTCCTGATCCTCAGAGTGTCATCCCCAGCTTGTTCCAGGAGGGGAAATCCTGGGCCTATGCGCGATTCTCTGGGTCAAGAGGTCTCAGGAAAGCGTTGGATTGTAAAGGCCCAGAGCTCTGTGAGAGCTCAGTCTCAAGCTGATCCCAACTCAGCAGGATGGAAAAAAGCTGTGAAGTCTGAGCAGCATTTTCTTCCTACCTTAAGAGGACCCAGGGATTTGAACAAACAAAGAGGGTTTGCTTGGTTTTATTTTGGTTTATTTTGTCCTATTAATCCTTCAAAAGTGTAACCACTTAAACAGTTGAAAAAGTGACCTCACTGTAAAGGCTGAGTTTGGCACTATTGACATTTTTCTCATTAAAAAATAGCACTATTTGTTGTGTCTTGCAAGAGGCAAGACTGTTGTAGTGAGTCCCTTACAGCCTTGAAATCTGAGATCACTAACATTGATACATGAATTAAGAGAAAATGAGGCAGACATATAGATTGGTTAACCTCTCTCAGATATTGATGGCAAAGTTGCTCAAGCAGGGCTCACCCCCTCAGGGGAGATGATTTTCCTCAGACTCAGATGATTAAAAAATTATTGACTGTCAAAGGAGGCTGCACTGCACCTGTCTAAATTTTTAGCTCAGATCCATGTCAAAGGTCTTTTCCTAACTTTCCTTATTTTCATGTTTCCTCACACTTATTTCACATGAAATGCACGCAGCTGACAGTGGTGGTGGAAGACACAGTCCTGCCTTTGTTTACCAGCAGGTACAGCATAAGAAGCAGTGATGCAATCTTTCCCAACATGGCTTTAGTAGTGTGTTCCAACTCCTGATTTAAGAAAGTAAAAAGGCAGAAAGGTTGCTTCAGCTCAGTCAAGTCCTTCCACCTGATAGTGCCAATCAGTTAACTCCATTTGTGGTTTTGGGACTCATAGAAAACAATTTTAATTTTGACTCTCTGCATCAAAGGAGAATTTTTCTTAGAATGATAGAGTCCCAAAACCAAATACAGATCCATTGTACTCAACATATAACTTCAAATACTAATATAGACAAAAGGTCTTGGTTTTGCTTTGTTAGTTTGGGTCTTCTGTTATGAATACTGATAAAGCCAGAGGACCCTGAGCTCCTGTAGATAACTTACGTGTCCACTTGGAAATATCTTGACCATGTCTTTGCTCTTATATCTTTATTTTTCCCCAGGGTGCAATGGATTTGAAACCAGAGAAAGCATTAATGGAGAATGAGCTGCACGTGTGGGCTACAGAGAACAGCTTTATATTGTCACTTTATAGAAGTGTTTCTAAAGGAGGTCTGTGGGATTTTGAGGGAATCAGATAAAGAATTAAGTATAGTTTGAAAAATATAATCACATTCACATACTCCTAAAGGAGGGCTTGCCAAAGACCTTGATGAAAACATGGTAGGGCCCAGCTAGAGAAGCTTTCAGAGATGCTCTTCATATTGCAATGACAGGGGTACTCTTCTGTGTCCAGTGACAGCAGAAAATGCAATTCTCAGCCACTTTTTTCTTTCACATCTCTTCTGTTAACATCACGATTGCAAAAGCATTTTCTAATTCATGTCACTGTTAATCAACAAAGCTAATTCATGTAAATCAGAGGAGGCTAAAGACTTGGTGGGAAAAAGTTTGAAATATTTCAACTGACTGTGTTTGAATCAAGGTAGGGAGCACTAAGACAAGTCACTCTGCTGGCAGATCGGTGAGGTATAACCTATGGCAGGAGGCAATAACAACAAGAGAAGGGAGTAAGAAGAAGCATAATTGGAAGGAGATCTGTCTCTGCAGGTTTGAAAGACTGTCACAACCACTGCCAGGTTCTGGGAAAGTAAGAGGTCTAGTCTCATCTCATTTTTATGATGCAAAGTATTTTTCTAATATTGACAAATGAGAACACTTGCGAATCAGACAGCTTCTGATATGAACAGAAATCCTTATGGTTCAAGCAAGCTCAATTTGGAACAGGGATTTCTAAATGTCTGGGCTCAAACTCAGTCAAGGTTGATTTATGATTAAAAAGGAACAATAAAATTAGTGGTTTGAGATATAGCCCCATTATTCCTGGTGTAAAGGACAGGTTTTCAGTCAGCTATTTTATGTTCTCATCTGGAGACTCCAAGCTGAAGAGTTTTGCCACAGCTCTCATATAACCCAAACCAAATGTATTGCTATTTGCACAGCTTCCCATTAGTGAAATTGTAGCTTTACAAACATAATCACTCAAAAATTGCATTTCATGGGTTTATTTTCTTGCTTATCTGCCCAACTTACCGAGCTGTGTAACTGAGACAGGCCCACCATTCATTATTTCCTGTTTTATCAGCAGAGAATAGGAATATTTGCATAATGCTTACTATGGAATATTAAACTCTCATAAATCTGTTTAAAGTTTAAAAATTATTTTAAAAATCCATTCTTTAGGTCTGTTTCTCATATTGGTACTAAATTTCAAATCTTTTAATTCTTGCAGAAGCCCTACAATCCCTTAAAGACACTGTTCTGCCAAAAGTTGTTGGCTGGATCCTGTTAGTGTCGCTATGTTCATCTCCACACACACACAGTGTAATTTCTTTTCTGGTCACTACCTGGCTACCTGGCACCTCTGGCTGCGAAGCCAGGGGATTTTTCCTGTGAGTAGACTGCAATTTATTGCACAGGCCGGTCCCTGACCTGGACAATGACAACACTAGTGTTTCCTTGGATTTGTACAAGATTTGTCAGGCTTCCTTGTTTAGTGCTTTCCCCAAGCCAAGCCCTGCTAAGCCTGAACAACACCCTCATGATTCATCATCCCCCCATGCAGCAGCAACGTGTTGCTCAGTTACCAGAACAAACCAACATCTGCCACACCACAGCTTCCAAGACAGCCAGAGTAATCACTGCCGTGCCATAAACTGGGAGGGGAAATGACAACACTAGCAGTGTTAATGCCATTAAGATTGTTATTCTGGTGTCCTTGGAGCACTGCACCACTGCTGCTGATCACAGAGGGATAGGCTTCAACCTCATTAGCATAAAGAGCTTGAACTTTTAACCAGGTCTGCAAAAAAAAGGTGATGCTGGTTTCTGCTAGAACATATACAACCCCCAAACAATTTTCATGCTGCTCAGAATCAGCCAGAAAAGTTGAAATATTGAAAATATTCTTGCTATTTTGAGTGTACTTGTAATGAAGTTATTTTGAGCTGTCACAATTGCTCTCTCTAAAGCATGGGAAAGGACATAAAAGGCTGTATTGCTTCACCTGCTTCAATTAGTGTCTGACATAAGCAGATTGGGATGTGAGGACAGAGAGGACTAAGAGGAAGGAAAGCAGCTTCTTCCTTTCTTTTCAGATCAAGGTGTTGGTTTTGTTGCCTTGGGTGTTGCGTTTGAGGAGTGGCTGCATTGGCATCCCAAGGAACAGCAGGCTCAAATTATTTGCCAGCTTTAGAAATCAGTTAAATTCAAAAACATCCACAGTTTCACTGTACCTTTCAAATATGCATCCTTTTAACAACTCTGCAAAAGGTGGTTATCCCTATTTTACATAGAAACACAGGTTTGGACAAGGTAAGTGGCAGTGGAGGATTCCAGCACTCTGTTCCTGCACTCACTAGGTTATTGGACATGCTTTTCTGTTCATCCCTCATATCCATCTGTAGGCAAAATTGAGATTTCGACTCAATAAAATAACAGCTAAGGTCAACCTCCTGTAGGTTCCCTTTCCTCCTAAACCCTCACCACAGCAAACAGCTGAAAGATGATGATGTTCCTGAAGAAAACTATTGCACTGAAAGCCATTTGCACATGCAGCTCACTAAAATCTTTCCCCACAGTACACCCACATGAATCACTAGCTGCAGCAGTAACAAGATGTAATTGAAAAATAACATTAAGAGCAAACCCTTGTGGTACTTGGAATTTTGGCATTTCATATCAGGATTAGCTGCCATTTCAAACTCTAATTAAGCTGCTCCCTCACTGTCACATTTTTCTTAAAAAAACCTCTCAGTATGGCCTCCTCCTCAGCATCACTCCTTTCTTCTGTAGTTCACTTACTGACCTGACCACTTACAGTCACTTTGCATTTTCTGGGTGGAAAAAAAAAAAGTAAAAAAAAAAAGAACATAACTCCTTATCCTTTTTATCATTTCTGTGTGGTTTCAGGGTTTTCTTCACTAGGATACTTAGGAAAAGTCATTTTTGGAAGGACAAGTTGCCCTGAGTTTCTGCTCTCGGAGGACTGCAAGTGGAATCAGACAAGAGCAGATAAAAATGTGGGTTACTATTAACTCATTGAACTGGAATGACTCTTGCCTTGAGCATGTGCATTTGTCCTTTGCTCCCACATCTTCCTTGATTGATAGCTGAAGGATTTCCAATTAGAGCAGCTGATGATTACTCAGTCCACTTTTTAGTCCACGGTTGCTTGAAAAAGCTTTAACTTTAATAATTCCTGAAGAGCTATGAGCAAAACCTTTGTCTTTTATGTGAGAAATGGCTCCTTGTTTGTGCTGCTATAAAAGCTGTTACTAAATTAGTAACATTTCAACATACATAATTTGCTAATTATACAATTAATAGTCTTCTCTGTGCTTGTAATCCATCTTGTACTACACAGGGAGCAAAGGAGACGTGATGGATGCCACCCTGGACTGCAGAAGAAGCCAGTACTTCACAACTTGTTATCTTCAGCAATAGCAGCCGCGTCGGTCATAAACTGGTCATGTTGCAACACCTCCTGCTCCGAAGAAAGAGGCGGATCCGGATTCAGCTTTGTCTCTGGATGCAGCTGTGTGTCCCCCACAGCCCTGTCCCAGGGCTTTTCCTCATACAGACCTAAGGAGTCCGATGTGCCAGGTGCAAGCAGTGCAGACGGTGGGTGCTGAGCACAGCTTTGCTCTTAAGGCAGTGTCTGACCTACACAGAGAGGCTGCAGCCCCACCGAGAGAGCCTGAGGTTTGGTCCTCACTCTTCAGATGGACAGGACATTCACAGCCCCTCCAGGATGGACATTTCCTCTACCTTTTCATTTTATTACATCTAACTGCAAGAACATTTATCTTCTCCACATTCACTCACTTTCCTTTTTAAGAAGTTCCTTAATGAAAACTAAGTCATGGTTATTCACCAGAATCAAAACTTCCATAAATCTGATCCCTAAGAACTCCATTTATTGACAGTGGTCAGTGAAGAAATTTCTTTGCTACAGTTTATGTTTTAATGTTTTTATATTTCCGTCCGTTGTGAGATAAATCAAAAAAATCTATAGGAAAAGTTATTTAGAAACATAAACTGAGGATTTACTAAAGTGATTTTCATAAATCCTTTTATTTTGATAAGATTAAAAATTTCATCTCATTAAGCATTGCTTTTGTTGTTCTACAAGAATAAAAGAAATATTATAATTAAGTGCCTAAGTCTGCAAATGGAGTGTTACAGTCTTATTTTGTCCAGATCTGCTTTCTCCAGTGGGAAAAATTTCTATGTGATTTTTTTTTCATTTTCAGTTTTAGGTGCCACACAGGCTCTTATCAGCTGCAAAAACAACCAAGAAAACTGTAATGTCTAGAAACGGAAGCAGGCTGGTAAAGGCTTCAACATAAGCCCATAAATTTCTAATTATATAAATTATATTTTTGATAATAACATATTCTGCTAGTCACAGATGATGGAACAAGGACTATTAAAGTTAAAAGGAAACTCTTTATTACACGGGGGAAGAGAGAAACATCCTCTTAACATCCTATAGGAGATATTCAATTATTATTATTATTACAATGGGCAAAGTTGTTGCTTTGAATGGCACTCATGAGATTATGGTCTTTCCTTAATTTAAACCCACATGAAAAGAATGGATGCTGCAGAGTTGTGAGGAAATGGGGAGGCAAATGAGGAGGAGGAGGAGAGAATGTCAGAGGAAGATCCATGTGTTGGGTAAGAGATGTTTCCTTCACAGCTGCAACCTACTGACCGAGTAACATAACCCATGAGGGGAGGAAGACCTATTCAGATGTGGTAAAACAGAGGTTCTTAGCAGCTACATACACCTTTCTTCCTTGTTAAAGCAGGTGCTGCCAGCCTCCGTCACAAGTCTAACCACAAGCTTCCTCTGTGCCATTTGGCATTCAGAGCAGTTTACTGGCAATTAAAAGCCACCATGAAATTTCTATTGACAAGCTTTTGGAGATGAAAATGTAGGTCTTACACATTCTGAATCTGAATCAGAAGTTGCCAACATTTGAAAAATATATGTAAAAACTTGCAGTGGTTTATAAAAACTAGGAGACTGTTCACAAAACTTAAGTGAAAAGTATTTTAGAATACTATTAGTTGTACAGTTTCGATGTTCTACCATTCAAAAGATCAAGATTACTGAACAACTTTGGTTTCTAGGTGCAGTATCTGGGTCACCCGGGATGAGGTAGGGGTAAAGAGAGGTGTCCCACGGAGAAGAAACTGTCTAACATCTAGATATGGTTAGGAAAACAAACTAGTAGAAGAATATCTCTTGCTGATGCATCTAGCCTAGCATTTCACTCTAGTCAGTCACAGTTGGCTGACCATAGGGATAGCATCCAGACTGAAGCAGTGTAGTTTTTCCACTGCTTTTCTGCCTCATCTGTTTCCCCTCTCCTTTTGTTCCCACCACATTTCCACTCTACTTGTTGTCCTTTTGGCTTTTAACACAGCATCAGTAAGTCTAGAAGAGAAAATTAATTAGGTGATGAGGCTGAGTGGCTGCTGGTGTTGGCATAAAGTAATTTCTCCAGGTTGCTGTCTACTACTGATCTACACAGAATGGTCCTTCCTGGCCTCCTCCCCCTGTTTGTAGGATATTTGCAATCTCTGCTGGGAAGGGTACAACTTTAATTGGAAATTAGGGCAAGAGGGCGGAGGCTCCTAAAGCGTAATTATAAAGCACCCTGCTATGTCCTAGCACAGCCATGGGAAAGCAGCCTGTAAATTTAATTTCGGTGCCGTGATGGCTTCTCTGCCAACTGTCTCACTGCCCTCAAGCGATTGCAGAGGAGCTGCTCCCCAGCACCAAGCACTGGATGGCTGTGCCTCCTGTCTCCTTGCCAAGGAGGTTTGGAGCAGCCCAGCCCTAGCCCGAGGGGCATTTTCTACCCAAGAACTGATACTGAATGTCCCATCACCAGCGTCTCAGCCCAGGGTTTTCTGCCGATTCAGCTCCTTAGGACAGCACAGTGTATTTCCTAATCTCTTGTGACAGTAGAAATACACTGGCTGCCCTAAAGCTGTAAGAGAGGCTTTCGGATGCCCAGACCAAGTGCTTCATGCTGAGCTTAATTTCATGTGAGTAGATGTTCTAGATTCCTACTATTTGCATCTATATAGTATTTTGCCAGTCCCAAAGCCTGATGGGAATTGCCCTTTGAGGGATATTAATTCATATACTTTTTGCTTGCAAGAGGTGGATAATAGTCCTGCTTACCATAGCCATGGGGGAAGAAGGAAGCACGATGATAAAGCTCTGTGAGACTGACAACACAAGCACTCCCTTTTTGAATACCCCCTGCATATTAGTTCATTCATTTTTTTATTGCTAGGCCAGCCTACATTTTCATTGTATTAATACAGATAAAATAAAGCTCCCACACATTAGAAAACTAAAACACCTGTAGAGCTGTAGCAAGGCGCAGGTCACATTTTTAGTGGCAGGAGCATAAGGAGGAGGCACAGTTTTATTTGGCATTTCTCTGCCTTCAAAACGTTTTTCACAGGCTGTCAAAAAGTCTCTGTGTTTGACTTGGCAGGGACTCTCAAAACCAGCAGAGTAAGTGCGGGGGAGCCCTCGTACAAGCCCAGTCATCTGTAACTTGGCTTAGTCCTCTGTGATCTCTCATCTGATAACCTTCAAAGCCCGCCTTTCTGTTTGGGTGGTGACTTGAAAGAAAGAATCTCTTTGGATTACATTAACTTTACATCAGCTGTACCACTGTTTTTAATAGCAAAGCAGCTACTGTATTTACAATAGAACCAGGCCAGTTTGGGGGCAAATAGATTGCTCACCACAAAGCAAATCAGATCTCAGCTTCTCAGATCTCTTTAGACTCTCAAATTTGTCATTTATGAATATTTTCACGCACTAGAAAATAAAAACTAAATACCTAAAATGTTGTGCCTACATGCTTTGAAAGAAAGTTCAAGTTTTTCATTTCAAAATTTTATAATTCTAAAATCTGGAAAAAAATATACCAGGAGAAGGAAGGTGAAATAGGTAATTTGTTTTGGGAAGATGTTCATGAAAGTAAGCCAAATAAAAAGAAAACCAAAAATACCCTAAAGAATCAATAATTTAAGCAAAATTAATATCAGACTTCTGAGGGTTTTTATGCAGTAAGCTACAAACAAACACAGCTCAGACTGAAGCCGTTTTGATGACACAAGGTTGATGAATATCAAGCCTAATTTCCAGTATTAATCCAAGCTGGTACACCACCTGTAGCAATGTTTACTACAATAGAACAAACCATCCTTTTCCAAAACATACACTGTGTATGATCTGTGTAATATTCTGTGTAAACTGATATTATATATAGGAGGTGATAGTCCACTATGATGCCTGAAGTCGCCTTTCCTCCTCGGAACTATTTTGGTTTGATTTTTTGTGCTAGTTACATTCTTGTTGCAGGTTCCAGAACAACCTTTGAGTTGCTTCACTAGGAGAAGGTGGAAGTGTATGTGGAGAAGAATTCCTTCCACTTTCTCTGAACCTTTAAAGGACTCATTCCTGCAAGCACCATGGCTCCCAAGTGCCCTGAGGAGCTTGGGAGGTGAAGGCAGAACATGTCATTTCAAGTCCACCACTGCAAAAAGAGCTTAAGCAAACAGTTCTTGTGTCCTTACTTGTCTTTACTGCGCAGATGGAGAACCAAAGAAGTTTGGTTTAACCTTGGTTTTTTGGTTTGGATTTTTTTTGCAATGATCCCTTATGCCGGACTAGATGCTCTTCAAGCATGCACTGCCACAGAGATGAACAAGGGTCCCCTTCAGTCTGGTCACATCCTGGCCAGGGTGAAGGGTGCTCCCCATCTGGCTGCTGCATGGCCAGCTCAGAATAATTGTGCTCTAGGTTGAGCAATAGAAAGCAGGGACTTAAATGATGCCCAAGACACCACTGAGGATGACAGTAATTACCCCTTGTGGCAGTCATGGGAAATTAGGCAGCAGCTGAGACAGGAGCACAGGTTTGGAAGGCAGCGTGCTGCTTGGGGAAGGATGGTTTGAAAGGTATGAAGCAGACAAAATGCAAGTTTTTGCAGTTGAAACAAGAAGTTGTGGGGGAGGAAAGCTCACAGGTAACAATGCTGCCCGTGGGTATTGCCATAGGCAGTGCCAGAAGGAGAGGTGCTCTTGTCATCTGGCTAGTGATACATGTTGGATGGAAATCAGAGGCCGACCCTCAGACTGTTTTTCAAATCAGCCTCTATAACAGATGGACAGCAAAGCAGAGTTAGGTAAGATAATGAACGAGATGATAAGCAATTTTCTTTGACAGCCAGAGACAGCATCTGATGACTCAAGAGGCCCTCACCTGTGGCTGTGACTCAGGGCAAAGCATAAAGTTTCAGCTCTTTGTACTTATCTTCTTGTTACTAACCCAAAGAGTATTGCATGGTGTCAAAGCATCAGACCTAACAATTATAAAGATAAATAGGTGTGTCCGTTCCCTCCCTTTTTCTGTGTATTATACATGGGAGTATTTTAAGGAAGTCTGTACATCTTGACGCAGTGAATTCTTGATTTACAAAATTCTTGGGCTAACCCCTGTGAGTCTCCAAATCGCTAACCTTCCTCTGCCCCCACAAAAAAACCTCTCAGGTTAATAAAATGACAGTTTCAACTTGCTAGTTGAATTGTTTGGGACTGTAGGCTAAAACAGAGGGAAACTTTCCACTCGGGTGGGCAACCATCCCATCCTGCCATGAAGACATCAGCCATGTCATACAAGGCCCAAATGAGCCCTTTGGGCTTCTGCCTTTAAACTCCCTTCCCTGGGTGCTGTAGGAGGCAGAGGTGATGGGCAGCTCCTCATTCTGCATACTGGTGGATTCAGAAACCAGTGCCCAGAAGATTTGTTGATGCTGGAGAAAAACTGCAAGACAACACAGAGTATACACTCACGTGAAGGAGGGGGCTAAAAAAGTAATTTGGCTGCTAATCACCCCAAGCCATTTTACTGTCAGGACTGCAAGCAGATTTTGGGATGCTGTTTTTGCACTGAGCTGGGTTTTTCACTTGAACCTCAGTTCTTGTTTCTTTCTTCTTTTGTGGGTTAATTCTAAAACAGCCTGAGAAAATTTCCATTCCTCTAATTTTCCTAATGTCAGCAGAATTTTATTACTTCAAGCCCTTTTATTTAAGAAGAAGTGAAGGAGGGTTAAGGGATAAAAGCCTAGTTGAATTAATATCATGCTTCAGATATAAGCATGGCAAGCACGTGTGTGCTTGTCAAGACTGGGTGTGGTAAAATCAGGACAGCTTACGAAAAAAGCAGTAAGGCTTTACAGAGGTGGTGTGAGAAGAATTCCATAGGAGAAAATAAAAGAATGAAAAACTGGAAGTAACAGCGCAGCTCCAACTGTGATTTACACAACGTTGGTCCATCCTCATTCATGTGGAGGTCAGCTATGGACTAAATGGTGATCCTATGGATGTGGATGTGTACATGTAAATACCACACGTAATATTTTCCCTTAATTTTTCTTGTTTGCATTTTACTTGTTTGATGTTTTCCTGACGGCAAAGTTCTAGGGCAGCTGTTAGTTTGTAAGAAATGGGGAGCTGGGCATGTAAGCCAGGTCTACAGTCAATAGTTAATTGAATCTTCTTCTGGATTTACCCTATCTGTGGAAAAATCCTACAGACAACATCTGCCTCTCTGTTTGATCTGCATTTGAACAATCAAGGGCTATTTAAAGTGCTTTATGGTGGATTCTCCATGGATACCTAATATAATTTCTTTTCAGTATGATACTAGAGTAGGTTTTCACAAAACAGTTTTTACAAAAAAACAGATGGCTTGGGCAAACTAGGGCACAAGTAAAAGGATGTATCATGAAAGCTACCCAAAAGAGGACAGTTTGATCTAATCTCACCACATTTATCTTAAACAGGAAAACTATTTTGAAAGTCGTTCCTGTAAATTTTCCTCACACCTAGCAGTCACATGCAAAATCCTACGATACATCCACATTTTCAATTTGATCATGAAAAATGAAAAGCAAAATTGAAAAAAAAAATACTGCGTCACTTCACATGCAGGAAATCTGTGGAACTAACCACTGTGTCCAGATGGGCATACAAGCCCTAGTATATCAAGCCACTTAAGGAACCACCTATGAAAAAAGCTCTGATGGCCCCATTGGAATCATCTGCAGCCTTAAGGCTGTTCAGGTGCTTGTTTGGATTTTGGCACTTAGCACTGAAGAATTCTGCAGATAAAACTGAGGCGCAGACATTCCAATGGAGCTGCACCAAAGTAACAATTTTTTCTGACAAACAAAATTTCTGGCAAAAGCAACATTTTGACAGTGTGGAAAAATATAAAGGAAGACCCAATTGATTTCATCTCTCTTTCCCCATTATTATCAGTCTTTTAAATCTAGGGTTTGAATTTCCAATATTATTCAGAAGGAGCTCTTTGTTCAGATCACTATCCTTCTAGCAAGATGGTTTGATTCCTACTTTCTGACAGAGTGTGCAAATGGGCCAATCCCTTTTTCCCTTATTATGAGCTTGATAGTTTCATTCTTTTCTTATATCTGTTTATTTCAGAACACAGAGAAATCTACTGGATATAGAAATGTGCAAGGAAGTGTTCCAAGAGATTGAATTATAAGCAGTAATAATTGTCACACAATTGAGATGTGCCAAAAGGAAAGATGAAACTTTTTCATGCGACCATGTTGTGCATCTAACAAAATGTGATTTAATTATGACCCAGATTCTGCTAATCTTACACACATTGAATTGTCCTTTATTTTGGAAATGATATGTCAGCTGTTTCTTACCTTGTACATACCAGTGTTCTATTCCAGAAGTAAACAGAGCTGCTGAATGGAGCATTGGTTAGAGGTATTATTGATTCTTAACACATACAAAATAAAGGGTTTGCACTTCAAGAATGAAATGCCACACTCAAGAAAATAAATGTTGTTCAAGTAATGTCAATGGGGTCAAAACTTCGGTCTTGTCAGTAGATCATACAACAAAATATGCACAACAAATACAATTGCAAACTAGATTGCATTTGAATTATTGATTAAGCAGGATGTGTTTCAAGACCAAGTGGTAGGTGCCTCAGAAATGTAAAGTGAACTATGGGCATATTTGCAGAGAAAATTGAAAAGACCAAGATGTTCAAGCTCTGGCAGAAACATCCAAAATTAAATTGAACATATTAACTTACCAGCAGGAATTTTTCATTATTTCTTTTGTTTCAGTTTGTAGCTGCAGGGCTGCCTGACATTCTACTTGTTTTCAGCACAATTTCTCCATTTCTTTTCATTAATAAAGTTGAATTAAATAAAACATATTTGTTGGAGGATGTTTCCCTAATTTTTAATTTGACAGGAACAGTAGCAATGCCTTTGGCAGTCATCTTTATTTCTGTTCTTGTAGCAGACCTAATGTTCCCAAAAGCTTCAGACATCTGTTTTTCCCTGCTCTTTCTTTAGCATTGCCGTTGGGCACAATGAAACTTTAAGTCTTTTATTGTGCTGCTCTTAGTGTTTAAGTGCCCTTTTCTCTTATAGACAAGACTTGGATCAAGAACCCTGGCTAACAGATGAATAACTAAGGAGATGTCTTCTCTTCCTCTAATTTCTCCTTCACTTGAAAATCCAAGCTTTCTGATTGTGACTTAGCTCAAATTAGTCTAACAACTTCGTTAGTTAATACTGTACTTGACCTTAAATTGTAAACTAATTTAACAATTCAGTTCATAACCTAGCAGTTGATAGTTAGTTAATACTTGAATGAATTAAGGGACGTCCTTGGCTCCTCCTCCTCAGCTTCCTTTTCTGTCAGAATGCATATTTTACATGCTTCTTTTTGCCATGCACCCCTGTTGCAGCAGTCACAGGAAACAACACTAGCATCTGTAAAACAGTTTTGTCCTCCTCACTGCTTTTCTGCTGCAGAGTTTAGGATGTGTTTTTCTAGGAATTTGTGTTGAACTGGCCTGGCATGACTGGAAGCAACCTACCCTAAAGGCAGTATTTTTCTTGAGCACTAGTGCCTGTGATACTTCTGCTTGTTGGATAAACACCCGCCCACCTTTAAAGGAAAAGCTTTTCCAGTGAGGGCCTGGGGCAGGGAGCCAGGCTACCGTCCCTGATGCTGTGCTGGGGTCAGCAAGTTGTGTCATTCCTCCTCTCTCCTAGGAAGGGAAAAGTGGCAGCGGGCAATGGGGACTGGGGCTGTGTCCTGCAGAGTCACCAGCCCTGTCACTGCTCAACTTTAGCAGGGAGGAGGAGGAGAAGAAGGGAAGAGAGGAGGTGGTGAAGCTGCTGAGATCAGCAAGAGAGAGAAGAGAGAGAAGAGGGAGATGATCACTGGAGATTTTCTTTGCTTTTTAATTATGTTCTGCTGTCTCATCAAGGCTGGAGTCACACTCCTAAACCTTGTTTTGTGCACCTCTCCCCACCTCCAGATGTTTTGTCGGTGTCCAGCTAATGCAAAAGAAACTGTAAATACAAACAGTGGTTGCTTAAGCTCCCTTTAGCTTCCTCAGGTGATTGCCACGTGTTGGAGCAAAAACACTGAGCAGGACCATGCTGGTTTCCTACTCGGGGAACATGAGTGCTTTACCGTCTGTGCCAAAATGAGCTGTAGCACATCACGGCACAGAAATATGCATGTAGGTACTCAACACCATAAGCCCGTAAGCAACCAGAGTGGTCCATAAGTGTCCACTATTCTCATGTGCTTGTGAACAAGGCTTCAGGAGACAGCCAGCATAGGACTGAAGGTGTAGTTGTGATGCTGGATGTCAAATTCCAGCCAGCATACTCAGGTACCCCAAGGTGGTGCCTGAGAAGAGGAGGCTTTGGGGGCTTCCATACTTCCCCACTCTCAGTAGAAAACAAAAGTTAAGACTCATTTTTGAAACAATACATAGATACCATCTTTTATTAGGTGTAATAAGCATAATGAAAATATTTCTGGTAAGTTTTTTTCCCAAATGGATAATATTACACGAAGAATTGCAAGTCATTTTATACAAACTGTGTTCCCAACTGTATTTCACTTTGATTTTCTTCCACCTAGGAAATATTTTTTAAAGTATTTACATGTTCTTGTCTAACTATTCCTTGTTGCATATACTCTCCCCATCTCTCACTCATTGATCAAAGTTAGGAGACACTCCATAAAAGCAAATGGAAATAACTGCTTAAAAAAACCCAACCAACCAACCAAAAAACTCCAAACAACCCAGGTGAAGCCCTGTGCCTTTATTAACTTTAGCTACCAGGAAGTTTTAACTAAACTATTTTCCACCTCTTACTCGTTGAAACAAAGAACGCTTGGCAGGGCTTTTCATAGTACATATGGTTACAAAATTGCAGATGTGTTGCAAGCTAATAAACCTCAGTAGTTAAGGTTTAGATGAGACTCCTTTTCCACATCACATATTATCCATTTTTTTTCACTTAAGAGGATAAATGGAACGTTATAAATTTAGGTTTAACTAGGCAGAAACCAGCAGAGTCTTGGGTATACTTCAGTGCTTGCAGTATATTGAGGCTCGAGGCACTGTGGAGTATAAGATGCTAGAAGATGTTTTATGATGTGATTTTCTCTATGAGAGCTTTAGTTTGAGATGTTAAGGGGAGTTTACACATTTTACAGTTACATATGACAGTATATACTTTCTACTTTTAAAATACTTAAGAACAGCAAATGAACAAAAAAGGGGTTTTTTAGCAACTGTATAATACTTACACTCACGGTGCTCCAGCTCAACTCCTGAGGTGTAGGGAAATCATACTTGACCTTCCTACACTGGATTAAAAAGGTGGGCCAGTATAACAGAGCATTTAAAAGCCATAGGTTTTGATACAGCAGGAAAAAGTGTTGGACACACAAGAAGAAAGCCACACCAGGAGCTCTGTCGAACCAGGTCTGCAGGCTGCAGGGGTGGCTTGAAATCCCCTCTGCCTCTGCCCACTCTGTACTGACACCACCAACGGCACACCAGGGTTCTTAAGGGTTGACTGGTGGCCCTTGCTTACTCTTGTAAATATTTGGAAATAAATACATTCCACATGAATAAGGAAAAGTCAAGATGATGGCTCTGGTAAGGAGTTTTAATCCCTTCTTTATTCTGTCATTATGGCTTAAGTGAATGAATGAAAAATAGAAGCAAAGCTATGAAGTGCTGGCTGACTAATTTACTACTTTGACAGTGAGTAAAGGCATTTGACTTCTTGAAAAATGTGCAAAATCTTCAGGTTAAAGACGATACATACAAAATGGGATTTTTATGAGTTGTTTTCCTTCAGGAAAGTAATACATGTTATTTTGTTTATTGCCAGTTTAATAAGTATTTCTGAATTTAATTACAATGATGAATGTATTTAAGATGCAATAGAATCCATATAAACCCCATTCATGGGAATGAATGAGGAAAACAAAGGGGTTTTAACATTTGTGCTTTATCTAACCAACCCACATCAGATATGAAGGTCCAAAATAGAGTAGATAACTTTATTGCAGATGCCAGTGCCATTTTTCTACACATATGAGAAAAGTTTCCAGCCTTTTCTCCTAACATCTGATGACAATATTCTGAAAAACATAGCTAGTCTGTCAGGTATCTCTGGAATATGAACACATTTTTCCTGGTGCTTATGGGGAAGAGTAAAAATATGTGGGCTTGACATTACCCAAGATCTGATCTTCATAGTTAGGAAGGCAGCAGAAGAAGAATCCCAAGCATATTTCCATAATGGCAGTGGTCCAGCCAAAGCCGTAGGCCCAGCTGAACATATTGATTCCTGTCATATCAATTTCAGATGAGAACTTTACTGGATAAATGACCAGGCCCATGATGGAGAACACAGCTGAAGAAACAGGAGAAAACAGAAAAAAAATGTTTACCACCCAGCACCACTGCCTTCCTCCATAATCCCTGTAGCTAAACCCATCCATGTTTTGGAGGATCTGAAAATCGATCCAGTGCCGTGACAGACTTTGATTTTTCGTACAGAGCTCAAGTGCACACATGCAGAGACTTGGGTATAGAATCAGCTGAGGGAAATATCAGTTCTAGTATGGATGTATCTGCACGAGCTAAACTTGACTCCACATAGTGGAGTGGAGTATCCTTACCAGCCACGAAGAGCAAGCCTCCGATCCCGCGAATGAAGTTGAACCGAAGGGTGTCAATGGCAAATGCTATGATGGCCAGTGCAAAACAGATGACTAGAAGTAGAAAGCCAACCAGGTATGTGGCAGCAGCAGCTCTTCCCCAGGCTGAAATCAGAGGGAAGATACATTAGAAAGGAACAAAAACAAACCCAAAAGCTGGTTTTCTTTGGTTAGTAATAAAAGGTTAATTTTAAAACCTGTGAAAAGAGGATCATCTCCCTTGAAAGAAAGCACGGGAGCTTTCTCTCCTCTTATAGATGGACATTTCAGTTCCACAAGAAATAATGCACTAAATGCAGAATGCATAAAAATCCCAGTTTTGTCTTCTCACACAGAATGCAGTGGGGGCTTGGGTGCAAACTTACTCTTTAGTTTTAACAATTAAGATCCAAGATAAAAATGGCTTTAAAGATGTAAGAATGGACCCTGTCCTTCAATAGCAAATGTTACCTCAGCAGATGCCATATAACCAGCTTCATTTTGCACAGACAAGGAGAATTAAACTGTTCCTGAAACTAATAAAAATCTTCCTTTGAAACCAAGTGTTTATAAAAGTACTACCAATCTGGCAAACTTAAAGTTATGGAAATAGCCCATAAATGTCAAAATTCAGTGATTTCTGCCTTTTAGCTTTATTTTAGCTCTGTGTCCTAAATGGAGCTAAGGGTTTGGAATCTGTTTTGTAGGGAAATTGGATCTCTGATTTTGGCCCAGATTTAGAACTGCTTCAATTCAAAAAGTTTGTTCAGGTAATTAATTTTTTTCACTTTCAAATTATAAAAATTTATGTGGTAACATGTTAGAGAAAAGCACATTATGTTGGCATAACAACTGGAAAAATAATATTTATTTAATATTTCCAGTCTTGAGGAGCAACTACTACTCAAAGAGATCAAAGTGTCCCTTCTTCTGGATGTACACATGTCCCTTCTTCTTTGACACATTTTAAATTGTGTATGAAACTGAGTGAGAAGTTAAAGGCTGCTAGGCATCTACAGACTTCATCCCCTCATCTAGTCACTATGCCTTTGTCAAGTGTTGGCTTCTAACCAAATATATGCAGCAGCAGTGCCAAAAAATTATCACAGCCCAAACAACCCTGACAATAGTTACAATTCAACTTAAATGCAATGCATGCTGTTCAGTAAAAGTTTCCTCTGAAACTGAGTAAGCAACCTATCAATTCGTTTGCTTTCAGCATGGAAGCAATAAAATACAAAGTGTCCTGCCTTTCCCTTGACCAGAGTCAGGTAAGCGTGAAAGCAACCACCCTGTCCCTGGTGAGTGACAATTTGCTGTTTAATCTGTCTCTCCCCAGGGCCCACATCACCACTGCTATTAGGCAAGAAAACTGGATCATGATTTTCCAGCTATCCTTTTCCACCCCTCAGTCCATCAAAACCAATTTCCCTTTTGTTTGCTTTTCAACGTGCTCTCTGCTCCATGATCCTGGCTCCATTCTAGCTATCGCATTGTATCTTCAGTTTTATACCATGCCCATTGTCTTTCTTATTCCACAAAGTTCCTGTCTGCTTTTAGGGCTTTTCAGCTGGATTGTTTTTCCAGTAAACAGGCAGCTGCCTGAGAAGACTGAAAGGGACAGCAAAGGTGTTTTTATGTTTCATTTTCTAGCCCAGTGTTTTAGCTCAAACGCCTCTCTGGGAGTTTACAGGGGGGCTCAGAGGTAGAGTATGCAATGTGGAGGCCCACGTTGGGGGACAGCACCTCAGGCAGAGTATCAGAAAAAACAGCCATGAAGAGGAATTTCTTATACTGCTCAATATACCCCATTGAAGATGCTGCTATTCCCAGCCTCTCTATTACCCCTTTAAAACAGCAAAAAAAGGGACACCTGGCCATAAGAGAAGTTTCTCAGCAATGGTGGCCTCACCATTCTTGGATACAAGAGGTCTGGATGTTTCTGGCAAAAGGGTGAAATAGCAAGAATATCTAGAGGTAATGTTTTTTCTTAGGTGTACAGCTGCTTGTGGTCATGTGTAAAACTCCCAGGCAAAGGGGTGTCCTTTCCCAGAGCAGACTCAGAGCCCAGCTGCCTGCCCAGCAAGTTCTGAGACACCAGGAGTCCTCGGGGTACCACCTCACCCACTGCCAGAGCGTCTGCCAAGGCTCAGCCTGGCTTCCCAAGAGCAGCTGATGGTAGAGCACCAGCCCCTGGGGTGGGAGCAGCGCTGGGCTGGGGGCTCAGAGAGCTGTGCCCGGTGGCTGCAGCCATGTGCAGTGGCACCGTGCCCGTGCCAGCACCTCCCTCCTCCACCAGGCTCACCCAGGTGTTTTTCCTGAAGTAGTGTTCCAAATGCTGTGACTGTACGGAAGCAGATTGGGCACAAGCCCAGCCCGCTGGGCACTGGCTGTATGGCAAGAAGAGACATGCTTGTTGTGGGATGCTTACGCCATTTGCAGGCATTGCTCAATCACTTAACAGCCAATTTTGCGGCTCTCAGTTCTACAAAAGAGAAAAAAAGCCTCTCAGTGCTGGAAGAAAAAAAAATTACACAGATCCAAGGCAGTAGAGCCATATGGAAGAGTGAGTCTCTACGGGTTTTTTTGAGGAACAGTATTCTGAGTTCATCTGTCCTTCACGAAAAGCAGCAGCCATCAGTAGCCTAAGACCACACAGTGTGTAAACACCTTACCTTTCTACAGTAAAAGGTAACAAAGGCTTTGTGTAGCAAAAATTGCAACTGTTTATTTCATCTTGTGCCATTCAGGAGTACTAGAGTAGTTTAGTTCTTTATCAGTAGAACTAGGACTTAAAATTCCTTAAAAATGTCAGAGTTAAAAGAACTAAATTGGTCAAAAAACACTGACAAACAAGTGGCTAATTTGGTCCCAAATATTTTCTTATCTTCCAATGTTGTGGGTTTTTTTTTTTCTTTAACACTGAGTAAAAATATAAATAAATTGTTCTATCTGCAAGCTTTTTCTTAGAAATGTGAACTCCAGGCTGAAGAGTCCTCACAGGTGCAACTGCAACAAAGTACTCTTGGCTGTAAAGAGAGGGCAGTTAAAAGCGGAAAGGGCACAGTCCACCTGTCACCAAATCAAAAATTGAAACAGAGGGAGCAGCAGGTTACAGGATATCAAACTGAGTCTGTGAAAATATTCAGCAATTTTTGAGATCTGTTTTCTCAGACCCAAAAATGGTGGTGATCTTTAGGCTGTTTAAGAGTTAAAATGTGCTTGTGGGAAAGAAATGTGTATTTATACAAAAATGTCCTTGAATACCACCAGGATCCTGTGACGCTTTGGTGTCAGTCCCATTTCTCCCTTTTTCAGTTCCTGCATCAGCTGAAAGAACATCTGTGTGCACTATGGAAGGGTCTGTGGGCAGCTACACACCATTTGCTCTTCGAAACTCCTAACTGGCAATTTTCTGAGCAATTTTGTCTTAAACAAGACCTTGCTATTCCAAACAGGCAAGAGGAACCCAGGTTTTCACACCTATCTCAAGCAGAGCGAGGACAGTGTTCTGATAACAGTGTTTTATATGTCAATCAGCAATGATTTGTGAGAGTCTGGGCTATCCAAAGTCAATACAGCAATATGTGACCACTGGAAAATGAAAATAAGTGCCTGACTTCTATAACTCCCTGCTGTGTGAGAAGACCCCTGAGCTAATTTAGAGACCAGAGGGAGCCCACCCATGCCAGGACAAAGCTCATGATATCTTTTAAACAACATAATTAGCTGAGACAGAATTCAGTAATAACACAGATTTATTACTCTGCTATTAAAGCTAACTCAGTTTGGAGGCAGCATGACTACCTCTTGTATTGCACCGTATAAACACATTCTGATTATCCTATATCTGGCTGCAGCCATAGGGAAGCTGATGGACTTAATTAGATATCCAGGACTAAGAATATCTCCAATTTCCTGCCTTCCTGATTTTACTCCCTCACATATTTTACAGTTTACGAAAGTGTAAACACTTCACACATAAAGAAACAAACTTTCTTGCTCAGCAGTAAGTTGTGCCAAAACTTTGAACCACCAAACCTAGCATTTCCTTAGCCTGCCATCTTTCATGATGCAAATGGTGCCTTCAAAAAAAGATGTTGTGTCTTGAAAATCGGGTATGACCTCTACTTCCCCTATAACAAATACAAATGCCCATGTTTCTGGTGTATATGTTTCAAAACATGGGAAAACATTCACAATAACATTATCGTGTTTTTCTTGATCTGGTCCTCCCACACCACATAAACTGCTGTGTCTCTCCTTGGGTGACATTTTCTGAAAGCAAGCCCAGAGAGTTCAGAAGTACTGCTCCTTGTATAATCAATAAGAACATACTTCTCCAAATTTTCCTCTTGGCTTGAAGCTAAATACACAACTAGCATTGGAAAGAAAAACAAATATTTATCGCCAGCTCAAAAACACCAACAATTATCTAGAGGTTCTTGCTGACTGATCATTTTCACACTGCAGAGAATTGTGCAGCAATTTGAGGAAGTGTAGCTTTAATTCACAAGAACCAGGGAGGAGTGAAAGAAAAGATAACAGACTAAAATTTTGCTCTGTTATCCTTCATACCTCTCAGGGAAAGAAACACAAACCCTGCAGTTCCAACTGCAGCCTGGCAAAGCGATTCTTACGAGAACTAAAATCTGCAGTGGTAGCGATTCATCTCTGTGTTGCACGTCATGAGAATGTTTCTAGGCTGAGTTTTCAGAGCTCAACCTGTTTAACATCTCTCTGATTAAAGGGAAAGAGTATTATTTTGGAAACAAAGCTGAACTCACTTGAGTTTCTCAACCTGACGTTCTTTGTCAGGGTGTGGCGATCCCTGCAGAGCACATGCTTCACTTTGAAAAGGAACTGCTTTGGCCAGGTTTTACCCATTTCCCTTTGGTTTGTTCTCCTCCAGAAAGTTTCCCTGTGAAAGTGCACATGTCTGCAGCAGAACTCGTGTTCCCTTAGCATGAATCTTAAGAGGGTCCATCAGAACTCTGGATTTCCTGAGTTACCTGTGCAACACTACAGAGTGCAAAATCCTGTCTTCTGGAAATACTGACTCTATAACATGCCAACCCCAGGAAATTTCTGTGCTCTTTCTGAAAACAAATACACAGTATAATCTCTGCAATTGTTTGCTGATCACGTGAGCTGGCACTGAAATACCAGTGTGCATTTGTTTTTATACAGCCAAAATAAATCAGAAACTATCAAAAGCAGCTTCTTATGAATAAACTGCACGTGCAGACTGAAGGCCATTCACTGAAAATGATTTCAAAGGAAGTCTGTACAAATGAGGAAAAATGACATATTAGTCATGGATAATTTATGAACAGAATAAAAAGAGGAAAATAATATCAAAGGTATGATTGGAGGTGTACTATTTCCTGAGTTTTTGTTTTCATTGCTTCTGGATCATTCTTAAAACAACTTCATTCTCTGTATATCTTTCCCATGGGTAGTGAATACTGGAGGTTTTTCTTTGGATTTTTTTTGTGTGTGTGAATTTATATCTTTTGAAGTTGAATACAGAATTTCTAGTCTTTCTATATGGCATTTTCTTTGGTAACTCTGTTCTTTTCCCCCTAGCATTACTTTTTTAGAATTCGTTGGCTGTTAATATGTATTTCTGGTTTAATAACAGAGTGTTATCTCATAATATAAAAGCCATTTTTATGTGAGCTCGAACCAGCTTTTAGCTTGCCACTATTTAAAAGACAACCATGGAAACAGAGAATGACCTATTTAGGTTCGCACTAGGATAATGTCACTGCAAAAGTTTCTCAGTGATTAGTAACAGGTCCCGTATAAATGAGAAAGGATTAGGACTTTGGGACAATTACCCCATAATAATGATTTTAAATGACAACATTAAAAAACAGAACCTTTATGAGTACGTCTTCTATCAATAAAACACAGTATATATTATCAGAAGGCAGTGTTTTGTCCATAGCTGTGTGCTAAAGTGATAGCTCAGTGTGGCTTGGTGGGCTTTAACTCCTTTAAAGGAAAAACCTATTAATTCCTCACCACTGACTTCACTCACAAACAAACACAGACAAAGCCTTTATGTAATCTGCAACCCTCCTTTCTTACTGAGGTAAGCAATTAAACTTAGAAGCTATTCCGACTTGAATTTGAGGGGAGGAGCAGTTACGTCTTGAGGGAGTGGTTCGCATTCATCTCATCATAAGCTCAGGCATGTACGAGCTTGACTTAGCAGCTGGCTTCTGCAAATCTTGTGTTAATGAGGACTGCTCCCTGATGCTTGCTTAGTGCTGGGAAGGCGGAAGGGGCAGAGGGTGTAGAGCCATCATCAAAGGGAGCACCAAGGGAGTAAGTCAGCTATTAAAAATAATGCACACACAGTGCCTCAGAATTAAAGGTTTGCTCATGAGAGAGTCAGGGAGTACCCCTATCTCACATTATCTTCAGAAGGAGTTGCACACACAGAGAAAATCTCAGGATTAAAGCTCAGCCTTATACACTTTAATGCTGCAACATTTTTTCCTCCTATTTTTTTCCTATTTATTTTAAATTAAAGCAGGATTACTTATACTTGGATGTGTACATGGGGTTTGGGAGGGTCGGGTAAATAAAACAGGTAAGGTATTGATTAATCGGTTCATTTACATAAGCTCAGTTAATGACAGTAGCAAGATGTACCCGCTCCCTAATTACCCCTGAGTGGGTTGAAATATTTAATGTGAATTAAACAGGATCAATTTCCATGATAACACAGGCTATGAACTAGGACTTCTAATCAAAAGAGTGGAACTTCTCCAAAAAAGGCTCTTTTTAAGTTTTATATTCCTGGAGTCACTTGGGACTAATGAACACTGAATTTACATCTTATTTCCATGTGCACCAAGATTCATCGTCACTCTTGATCTACATTTGTCATGCTGTGAGCAAACCTTGTTCTGAAACCTTGGTGAAAGTCACCTTTTGCACTAGGGAATTTCCCACTAACAGACAGCAGCTATGAACCTGGATCTTATTTTCTGGTTAAGGAAAAATGTTACCATTTGCAAAATAAAAACTCGAACATATAAGAAGAAGTTATACTGTGTGCTCATAAAAATATTTTGAATTTATTTACTCTTCTTGTTAATGAAACAGCTTTTACAATGCATCCTGAAAATCTTTGTCCCGTGCTGCTTCCTTCTGGTGAGGTTGTTAAATGAATTGCATGGAGATTTCCTATTTTTGGGGGGCCTAAACTGTGCACAGCGTGCATATGTCATCACATTAGATGTATTCAGTTTCAGATTAGTGATGCAGCAGGACTGAAGTGATGTGAAGTGTTACTTAGTTCTAGTAGACGAAAGCCAGAAACCTCTGGAACACAGGCTAGTGTCAGCACTCCACAAGCTGCTTTGAGTTCCTGGGAATTTTTGAGCAATAAGTTGTTTTGAAATGTTACTTGACAAAGAAGAAATGTGGCATTACAATGCTCAGAGTCAGTGTGCTTCAGGTTTCTCAGAACAGCACAAGCTGCTAGTGAGAAGTGATACAGAAATGTGAAAAAATGTTCAGAGGGTTTTGTTTCTCTTGCTGTGTAAAACCTTCCCACTTAAGTAATCTGTTTTAATTTACGGTGGAATTTGAAATGCCTCTTGCATCTCTTATCACTGTTCAGACTATGGAGATGTTATTATAGCCCTGCTGTATCAGATTACCTCAATAAACTAGAGGAAGAGATGAGGTGAAGAGGACTGAGAGTTTGGCCACAAGTTTCCACATGCTCTCAGCAGAGATGCCTCCTGTGTAAGTGAATGAAATCCTCCCTCAAGGACTTAAGGGCCTGACAATGCAAACTGTTGAGGATCTTCTGAAGATGCTTGGCACCAGCATCTCCTGATGGGCAGAAGAGAATGCTCCACTTGATTGCTATTTTTCCACATAATCTAACTGTAATTATTAAGGGAGAGCTGGATAATAAACAGTGGGATTACATGTGCAATTGCTCTCTGGAGAGTTAACTGCTCAAAAGCATTACTATTATTTAGAAAAGAATCTGATTGAATGAATCTGCCACTGAAATTATAAAAGAACGAACTCTAAAACTACAAGGAAAAGCACTCTAGAAATTGCAGATAAGGAATAAAAATTGTCATGGTAATTAAATGGTCTGGCCTTGATTCCCTTCTCTTATATATGCTTAGAAACAACAGAGTGTCTCCTACAAGCTGTGGAAAAATCAAATTTTTTCTTTCCTTCTTGCATCATTCCTTACATACACTGTTGTGATTTTTTCATTGGCTGTATGTTTGAGACTGTATCTTTTCTCATTCTAAGTTTTGAATAATTATGGAGTATTCTACATTATTCAGTAACTAATCTTGTAATCTCATTTCTCACTGGCTAGTCTCAGGTAACATTACACCGTTAGGAGAATGATGTCTTAGGAAATTATATGCTTCTCTACACACTGTCATTAAAACTACAGATGATCATTTTATATAAATATAACTATTTTATGCTACAATACAGCAGGAGCAGCAGCAGGCTTTCATTTTCAATTCACCCAGTATCAAAGGAGTCACGGTTTGCCCTTTAATCCAGGCCATGCACAGGGCAGAGCTGGGCTCCATCCTGAGCTCTCCCACAGGCTTCCTCGAACTGGTCAGAAACCTCCCCAGCCTCTTTCCCAGCTGCAAAGACACTTTTGCAAACCTACTTGGATTTCACCAAATCCTGAAAGCTGTTAAGTGCAGAACCTTGACTTCAGGAATAATCTGCAATAAAGGCCCCATGACTTGAGCTGGTCCCTACTTCAAAAGCACAGTTACTTGTTTACTTCACTTCTATTCCGATGTACAGACACCCTCAGATGCCAAAGAGCCACTGGGACACCTTGTTTCTCCTCCCAAGCCCTGCTGTATCCCATCCTGTCCCTCTGGAAATATCCCCGTGTCACTCTGCTCAGGGTGCTTGCTTATCTTGAGGAAAGTAAGAGTTTCCCCATGCGGGGATTAGGTGCTGGTTGTCAGATGTGATGGGAATGTGGGGGAAGGAAAAACAGTTTTCTGTAGGTAGTGAGGCAGTGGCAAAACTCAGTGCCTGGTCTTTTCTGTGCCTGGGTGTGATGAGTCACTGCTCTGATGGAGAAGGAAATTTTCCAGAGGAAGAGCTGTGTGGCCAGCAGTGCAAGGCCACTGGTAGGTGTAGTACCGAGAGAGGGGCTTTGCTGCTTGGAAACTGGTCCCAACCACTCAGTGTATTGCTGTTGTATCATTATTTGGGGATTTTTCGTAAGTGATTTCCATTTTGTTTTTCCTCCGGAGCAGTAAATGGTGCCTCATTGTAGCAAAAATGGTGCCTCATTTTGTGCCCCAGAAACAAAAGCCTAATACAGGCAAAACAGGGAAGAAAATCTACTCATCAATGGAGATGCAGAGTATTTCTTTTGTCAAAAGGATACTAGCTTTGCGACATTTCCTTCTTTCACTTATTCTGTAGCCATACTTATTTGCTGTCACATTTGAAGCAGTTTTCGTTCATTAAAATCATACTGTACTAGCCTTCTCATCTTGTAGTATTGCGTTCATATTCATAGACCAAAATAAAACTGGAATTACCTAGAACAGAGTTGCCCATTATTTGCCTGGAAGACAAGCTGCGGGAAGGTGTCCATTCCAGATGCCAAAATCATTCATCCCTCCACTAATCTCCACAGCCACAAAACCCTCCACACATCCCAGGAAAAGCTATAATTGAATATTATGATGTGGAAATAACTGAAGATGTGGATTCCACTTGCCATGTGGAAATGCCTTTTCCTGATTTTTTCCCCCAAGACCTCTGTTTGCACTATGCAAATAAGATTATCTCTTCAACATACACTTAGAGCTTTGAACTTTCCGTTGTTTTGATGGCAACATCTGCAAATGGAAGAACTGCAAGTCTGGGTGGAAGACAAAATGGGACAAGTGTAGTCACAAGTTTTTCACCTTTTGTGCATTACATTCAGACTAATAAAATCAGTTACTTCCCCCCACACTATTTATGTTTGTTATGTATTTACCTATACATGTTTAAACATCTTCAAAGCCTGCAGTGGAATAAATTACATACTGAAGAAGTGTCTCAGATCTGCAAGACACACCTTGTTCAAGACGGGTAATATGGCCAAAGAACAAGAAAAACAAAGGAGTGCTGTGTCAGCATTATGATGGGGTTTAACTTGTGCACTTTCTTTGTAAGCTCAGCCATGTCTCAGACAGATACATTCCGTATTTCTCATTATCTATCCAAAAGGTCTTCATCTCTCTTTGTAAATGTTCAAGCATGTCATAAGACTGAGCCCTTTGTTTTTTCAAGTGCAAGAACAATGAAGAACAAGAGCAATGAATCTCTCAGTCCCTCATCCTAAAGTCTGTGGATTGTAAGTAAGTGTCCTTACTTGCAGTCTTAAAGTGGATATCTTTTCCTAGAAAGTTCTATTTATTTGAGCTAAATATGCTTGAAAAGCAAAAGTCTTTGATATAGTCTGCATGAGTATCATATGGTTAAAGCAGATGATCTGAAGTCTGGGAGAAGATAACAGAAGGTGTAAACTCTTCATATTCTCACTTTCTACAGAGCTCATAAACTTTGTGAAAGACCACGGGTGAGCAGATGCATTCACAGAACATAAGTGCACCAGTGGAGTTACTCTACTGTCTTTCCAAAAAAAAAAAGAAAAAAAAACTCTCCAAACTTCACTGGGGCAGCCAATGAAATATTCAACCTTCTTCCCTGCCAATATGACTAACCTCAGTGTTGGGTTTTTGCCTTCCGACTGTATAAACATCTCTTAAGCCAAACAACTGAGATTCAAGGGAAGTTATAAACATTGCACGTGCAGAATTTGATTTGAATTTGCACATTATAATTAACAACTTGCAAGGATGTTGCAATTACATCTAATTAAGATAGGATGAAGATGACTGTAGTGGATTAAGATAACTACACTGTCCAAGTCATGTTGACAATATTTGCTGGCAGCTGCTGGGGTACACATGTTTATCAGTGAAACCACCCCTGCAGGAGGGATGAATTTCAGAACCTACCCAGCCAGCAGCAGATTAGGCATGGAAGCAGAGAGTAAAGGTCAAACGCAACAAGATGGAAATGGTGGAACAGAGCGGGGAAAAGAGATCTCATCTCAGGAAGGATGTAAAACATTTCTGTCCTCTATTTTTACATCACATCTTTCACCTCTGTGCTCAGGAAGGCATGTAATTACATTTTGTTGAACCAGCACTGTGTTTAGCTTGGCACGAAGTTAAACATCCCACAGAACATGATGCTGAATGATTGTTTTCCATGACCTTTCTGGAGCACAGTAGATAAATATAATCCCAGAATTACTAAAACCTATATTTCATCACTAAGGCAGCTACAATCAGGCTCAGCACAAGACCTGGATGCTCACAAGTGAGATCCTCTTATGGCCTGGTCTTTTGGGTGGAATCCAAGACCAGCATCAGCCATCCCTGCTCTGCATGAGAAAATGTGGGAGTCTCAAAAGGAAAATCCCAACCCCTCACTACTGAGCAAGGAAGAATGGAGAATGGGATTGGATCTGAGCATATCCCACCTCTGGAGTGAAGGTGTCTGAGGGAAAGGTCTGGAAAGCATCAGGACAGTGACATGAGTTTGCATCCTTAACAGTCAGGTCTACAGTCCTCTCCTGGATCAGGGATAAATCACCCCTGTGAAGGGCAAGATCTGCATTTTAATGGCATAATCTGGCAGACACAGGAGCCTGGCAGCACAGCCCACTGTTACCTGGCCTTTGCACGCATTGTTTACGTACAGCCTTCGCGTATTCTCCCACTGGCTAAGTGACTCCACTGTGCCAGACATATCCTGGAAATTTTGTCCAGGGGGATTTTGAGGATTTGCTTAGGCTTCCTGGGTATTTAGTCACCTTGAAGAGGTCAAGTGATAGATGCATGCCTGTTGAGGGCATAATGCAGTCCTGCAGCTCATGAACAGCATTTCTAATGCTTCCAGAAGCATGAGTGGGCTCTCCAATGCACCTCCTGGATAACGTTCTGCATGTGTGTATCGAGTCCAACACGTTCGTGTTAAAAGTGCTGGACTTACTGTGAATGTCATCATGGTAACCCCAGACATTGCAGGAGAGTCCACACAGAGGATGACCTCCCTGGTTTGTCTGTAGATGCTGCCCACTCTCCAGGGAAACTGTGCCTACAGCTGCAGGATTTAAAGCTATCAGAGTGAAGCAGGATAAGGAAGGAAGTGAAATGCCAAATACCTATCCAGGTCCTGGAAGCAAGGAGAAATTTCTCTTGTATTATCAAGGGAAGCAAGGTGAAACATCTCAGTGTTTTCCACCCAGTTAAAGCTGGCATTTGTGGCATTCTCCAGGGCCTAACATGAAGATCAAGAGGAGGGCTCACTTTTCAGGAAACTTAGGAGGAAACTCAGGACTGAGAAGCCCTCTACTAAGCATCATGTCCTTTCTCCTGCTCTCAAGTGCCAAGTATCAGAGGCCAATTTGCTGGCTTGACTTATGCCCAGCCACAGAGCTGATGCTGGAGCCCAGCCACAGAGCAGGACTGGATGGTGATGCTCAGTGGAGCTGGTCATGCCTGGAGCCCTACACTCACAGAGGCCTGCTACAATTAACTCATTACAGCTGAATTTTGTGCATAGAAGGTAGAGTTTCATGGCATACAATAGACTTTCAGGAACAATTTTGAAATGCTGTAATAAATGATCCCTAAGATTGCTTCAGCAAGTGCTTTTACACTTACTTTTAACAGGAACAGCTGAGATTCTAAGCCCTAGAGAAAAGGTTCTTCCTCGTAATTTGAATTAACATATATTGTAACAACTCTTGAACTTTCTTCCTGGCTCAGGCTAACAGCCCTTCATTAGCAATTACTTGTTTCAGACCGTGGCCAACTACAGAGACGACAAAAAAAAAAAAAAAAACCCAAACAAACAAAAAAAAAAACCCCAAAAAAACCCAAACAAACAAAAAAAAAAACCCCAAAAAACCCCCAGAGCACATCCACAGTGACCCTTCTCTTGGGGCATTCTCCCACACTTGTGGTTTACATCTTTTCAAGCTGAAGATTGTACCTGGGTCAACATGTTTAATAGCATACTTCACCAAAACTTAGTACGAACAAGAAATCCTTTAATCTCTTAAAGCTTTCTTTCATAATCACGAGGAGACTCTTTCACACGACCCACCTACCGGAGCAGTTTCAGGGCAGCATTCTATAGCCCGACACTCCCTGGGAATATCTTCCTACCATCTTACATTTTTACCTCCCTTTTCCTGGCACCCAGACCTGCTTGTCACACTAACACCAGGCTTACCCACACAACTCGCTGTTTGGATGTTTGATCACCAGTAGCCGTTAAGTTCTGAAAAGTAGTGGTTAGTGAGAAGAGGTTACCAGCTTCTTCTAAGAGAGGAAGAAAATCCTGTATTATTTTCTGCACCGGTACAATACCATGTGTGGATTTTTATGTACTAAGTAACCCACTAGGTTTCCTTCTGCACAGGGGTGTGAGGGCATTTTATTTCTTCACCCAGTTAGTCAAAAGCCTTGGCGTATTTCAGTGACAGTCCCTATTGCCCATGGGTTCATATACAAACGCCAGGTATTGAGTGATACAGCTAGGAGAGCTGAGGGAAGGTGATCTGGGGGATGTGACCCTCTCTTCAGAGCCTGCTCCCCACCACCCCTGCAGGCGCTTACCGTAGCCCATCAGGGACTCGCAGCTCCATTCCCCGCCCTGGTCAGGCCTCCTGCAGTTCTGCCACAGCGACGCTTGCTGCACATAGGGCAAGGTCTGCGACTCCAGCCAGCCCGGGCCCGCCAGTGCGATGATACCGAAGATGACTCCTATGCCCAGGAGCAGGGGTAGGATCCATCTGCAGCGCGTGTAGTCGAGGCCGTACTTCACCATGGCTGGGGGCAGGCGGCCGGCGGGATGAGGACGGCCCTGTCCGCCACAGGCTCAGGGACGCAGAGCAGCGGTGCTCCTGCAGAGCTCCCGGAAAGGCCGTGCCGGTACCTGCGGGCGCCTGTGCAGGTGCTGCAGGAAAGCTTCTCAGCCGGGACAGACACAGCACGGAGGGAGGGAGGGATGGAGGGATGGAGGGAGGGAAGGAGCTCCACCTAGATTCAGGTGAGTAAGAGCTGCCGCTGAGCAATAACCAGTTGAGCTGGGGAGAAGCTTCGAGGCTGGGTTTATCTGTGGGATCTTCTCTGCCCTGCTGACTAGGTAACAAATCGGGAGCTGTTTACCCTCAGCATTTAACACTTTCCTTCCTGACATTCCCACCAGCAGGAGCATCTCACAGCTCTGCTTACACCTTTCTATCTTCTCAGGGATTTGCGTTATGGCAGGTGAAAGCAGAGAGGAGAGGGAACAATTTGTGTGACATGGTGGGTGCTTCTGAATCTTGCCGCCTGGAGGCTGTAACCCGCCTTTCTTGGACTCCATTTAAAAATAAAATCATACCTTATTTTTTACAGTTAAGGAAATTCCCCTAGCTGCTATAAAGCTAAGACAATAAAGAATGTGACTGTCCTCTCTTGCCCTTCTGGAGCACAGGTACAGAGGAAAACAAAACCAAGGTTTATAGTTAAAAATATAGTATGATCTGGATATAGCCTTAATGGGAGAACAAAACCCAAGTTTTCATTTGGCTGAGCCTCCCAAACACTCCCTGTGTGTGGATCTGGCTGTACACGCACTGCCTGTGGCCTGTCAGAGCCTGTCTGTGGCTGCTGAGAGCAAAGCAGGGATGAGCCATCACCTCTCTGTGCCCTGGGAGGACACCCAGCCGAGTGCGCAGCAGAGTTTTCTGTCTGTCAGCTCAGAAGCAATATTGCTGTGTTCCCTGCACTCTCCCTTTGAACTAACATGTGCTACAACCTACTATTTTGGTAGGGCCCAATCGCATTTACATCTGGAAGTAGCTGCAGCCCTTGATCAAAGCTGGTTTGTGTGAAACACAGTTAAGCTCGGAGGATGCAAAGTATCCTTTGCTCCCACAGTGAATTTTGTCAGGTGGGGCTGCAATCCAAGTACTGACCTCATTTACTCAAAGAAATTTGCTATTTTATTGCAGCTCTCATGGTGCAATGTGACAGCCATGAACTGTTTGTGAACTGAAAACTCCACAGCATTTTTCTGAATTAATATTCATAAATCAATAATGGCCTAAATAAAAGAAATTAATAATTTACATTGCACTGATACACTGTATCTGAAGAGGCATTGAGCTTGCAGAGAACCAAACTGGAACATCCACAGCAATGAGTTGCAGCACAGTGAAGAAGTAGTAACTCCATGAAGAATTTGATTTGAAGCAGTTAATTTGATAACCATGCATTATCTCACATCGGATACCTTATTTGCCCGGCGGTAGATTAGCAGTGCTGTGGCTGCGTTATCTCTCATTCTGGCCAGCTGAAGCATCTTGCCAGCAGCTGCCCTGTGGCACAGACGGTCCAATATCCCTGTGGCCGAGAGAGGTCCATCAGGGGTATCCAACAGGCCTCTGTGGGAGCAGGAGACATTTTTACTGCTTTGGCCATTGAATTTGAATGTTGCTGAAAGCTACAGCCAACTCTGAAGACACCTCAGCTGCTGTTTTGAGCCGGAAATAAGAGACAATCTCCCTTTGTTTTTGTAAAGTAAACTTCAGGGAACAACTATTTCCTTAGAAAAGAAGGTGTCTTCCATTGTAGTCCATATTTGTGCTACCCACAAATTTACTTATCATTAACCTAATGTTTAAAATATCGTTTACCTGTTCTGTAACACTGTAATGTATAATTTTTTATTCATGATTAGAAAAAAATTTACATAAAGCCAATATCAATTGAAGCTCAACCTTAGAACATTGTGCTGGTACCTGCAAGCTGTCCAAGTATGTATGCACATATTCCTTCTGTGGCCACAGCTGAGGCAGGAGTGGGCACACTCTTTCAGAACTCGAAAGTTCGAGAGAACACAGGTTTGGATATTAAATGTTTTTGAAAAGACGGCTACAGAAATACTCATGAATGTGGCAGTAGAGTATAGACAAGCCTTCACTCAGCTGTCTATACCTAGTTTCTTGCAAAGTTTCAACCTTTCACAAAATTACAGCTTTATAAGGAAATAGGCAAAACAAATTAAAGCAACTTTGTCCCTGAAATCTAGTATGAAGCCAGGTACTGTCATGCATTTGAGAGCCAATGTCTGTTGAGGACTAAAATGGTCCTCCCTGAATTTTGAGTGCTCAGCCATGTTTCAGGCAGGCACTTGCTGAAGGGTTTGTCATCAGTTTCTGTTACAGCTCACCTGTGGATGAATGCTTACTGTCACAAATGTTAGCACTTGCAAGGTGATACCACAGAGAACATTATCGCGTTGTGAAAGAAAGGTGAGTAGTGTTCAGTCACCACGGATGTTTCTGTGTCTTACCCACCTTTGTCATCCTTAAGTAACCTAGAATTACAAGCAATCTTCACATTCAGTAAAAGGGTAATTTGTGATACCTTGAAAAGTAGAGAGGGAGATATATCCAAAGGAGACAAAATTATGTATCTATCTCATATAATTCTGATACTCCTATGGCAAATGGGGAAAAATTATTGGAAACTTTAGGTGAAGTGATGACTTACTTTCACCATGCTTTGTCTTTTACAATGTACAAGCTGGGTGTTTACATGAAAGAAAATGCTTGTTCTCCTTCTCCATTATCTGTGGATAGTGCCTCCTGGCTAACACCAGCATCATCTGTCAAAAATGAAGATATATTATCAGTGCTAAATCTGTTAGATTGTAGTGCACTTTCTGCACCTAAAAATATTGCTAATGAATCTTCATTATTACTTGAGTAATAACCAAATAAGCAGGAGGATATTGATAAAACAAACAATTCTACAGCACTGGAGCTAGAAATAAAAATATGCCTTTTTCAGCCAAGACACAAATGGTTTTCTTAGCGAAAGCAGAAGCTAACAAATCACTGGCAGCATATTTTCATTCACCTTTAGTCTCTGATTTGGTCAGCTAAGCTATATAAATGACTGGATTGGCATAAGCTGACCATCTGTGGTGCATGTTCATGACTTTTGCAGCAAGCATATTTTCATTCTCTGTTGTTCACACTGCTTCTAAGTAAGAAGTCCCCAGAGTTTGGATTTTAAAAGCTTTGCTAAGATTATTTTATGATCTGTTCTCTTGTGTGCTACTTGCATTTAAAAAGTGACTCTGAGCATACTACTCACTACTATCTTCATTGACCTTTTTGCAACCATAGGTCCTTTTCTTTTTCTGGTAATGCCAGTCTGCTGTTTCCCTTTGGAAAGGGCCGCACTGCAGTTATTGTTACAACCACAGCCTATACAGTGATGCAACTCAGTCAGCCAAATTGTACCTTGTGGTCACTCCCTGTCCCCTGCATCCCCTGGGCAGTAAGGCAGTAGTGCTCTCCATGTCACTAATATTTCATCCACAGCAAACACTTGTAGGAAAAGACCTTTAGCCATCAGGGGTATTCATGGGGTAATCCAAGCTGCAATTCCTCCACATTAATTAGAAGGGCACTTGAAATACATTCTGAACAGGACCTGACCTTACTTCTTTGTAAAATAAAAACACCCTCCTATGAAAACGCATGTGGTTGAGATCCTGTAGTTTTGCCTACAGCAACCCTTTTTGAGGAACTCTCCTGTGGTGGCCAGGCACTATGATGCTTCTCCATGATGCTTCTCCATGATGCTTCTCCATGATGCTTCTCCATGGTGCTTATACCCCCACCTGGGGAATAGTGGGTGCTCAGTCCTGCTGCTGTGCGTTTGGGAAACCTTTCCTCTATCTGTCTTGCACAGCACAGGAAAGCTCTGCAGATTTTGGATACTTCCTCTGTTCACTGACTTCTGAGCTCAGAGGAAAATTCGCACAGGGTTTTGTTAAGATTTTTAGCAAGAGTCATCGAGGACCAGCTTGCTGTGGGACTTCCAAAGCCTGCCCCACATGCAGCACTGGCTGGCTCAGTAAAGCAGACTTGCCTTGACAGGACAAAGGCTTAGGCTTAAAAGGGCTTTCTTCCTCTCCTTAGCAAGACTACACGTGCAAACCAGTAAGTTTTAACACCCAAGATGCAAACGGGGGGTGGCTTCCAGGACTGTTATTTATGTGAGCAATTCAAGACTGTGTTAGGAAAACACAAATAAGGAAAACACATTAGGAAAGTAAAAAAGATTAGGAAAGTAAAAAAGACTCTGTGTGCCTGAGCATGGATTTAATTGTCAGCTAGTTTTTGCTAAAGGACATGATAGGCTCTGTATTGGAACAAGGTTTAATCCCCAGATATTTCCTACAGATGCTCTGTAGAAGTTTAATCAGCTCAGTCAACTCCCCCTTCTCCAGGCAAAAGGCTGAAATCAAAGGTGTCCTGTAAATCAACTACTCAGTTAGGAGCTGAGGTGGCCTCTGGACACTTGTAACCGTTGTGAGTGTCTGCATCTTCCTTCAGTGGCTGTCAGGAGCACAAGCTCTCTGTTGAGCACACAGAGTCACAGAATGAAAGAATCCTAGCACGTTGCATACAGGGATTTTGTGAACCCACGGGTAAGCAGTTAGAGTGGTACATCACAGTCCTGTTCTACATGTGGAGTAATTTTACTTAAGCTACTTCCTCTGGGCTCCACAACTTCTCTGCAGCATGGGTAAGCTAACTGAATACTTGTCCTGTTGTAGTGGATCATAACAGTAACTCCTTGTAAAGCAACTTGTAGAGCTCAGTTGCCTCAAGAGAGGAATAAAATCAGCTTCACACAGGTAATTCCCAGGTGCCACAGCCTTGCTACTTACAGTTCGCTGTCAAAGAAATGGCTTTTATCTGCTCTGCCTTACGGGTCAGTTGGGAATAGCTACTTGTTTAAATACTGAGATTTACAGATATGACGTGCACACCAAGCATATCTTTAAGGGTTTCAGCCAGGAATTTTCACTTTGAGATTCTCTAGCCAAAAGTAGGATTTTGCTGAAACTAACATGTTACATGGAAATTACCTCTTCTGTTTTAAATGTTTGATATGAAATTGATTTGACAAGAGGGCTGAAATTTAAATGGTAGTCTCCTAGCAACATTTTCAACTTACTGTCTTGATACCAAATGCCAATTATGATTTTCCCAAGTTTTGCTTTGCAAGTTGTTTTGCCTTTCTATTTCAAGTCAGAAGTTAATTTTCATGTATAATAACTCGCCTAAATTACTTTTTTCATTGTAAGTTCTGCCTTTTTCCTGTTGTAAGGGATTGCCAACACGAAGAGAGCTTCAAAATAGGCTGTTTCCTGAAAAGAGATGGCCACAGCTCAGCTCCTGCCCCAGTGTATTCCATGTGTATTCAGGATTGTGACCATCAAACTAGGCTACTGCAATCTGTGATCATTTCCCAGGGCAGCATACTGTAAGACAGGATTTACCTGGCTTTTATGCTCACAGATTCTTCTGAGTGCTCACTCCAAACCTTTCTAGACCTTCTCAAACTCAGTGAACACTGATTCCCAATGTATCACCTTGAGTCTTAGCAAGCTCCGATGCTTATAAAATATTCTGTGTTCACAAAGACCTCTGTGAAAAATAGCATGTATTGTCCCCATTCCCATAGATAAATAAAAAGCAGCAGCCATACCAACTCTTCTTGTGTTATCCAATCCTGCAAAGATAAACCCATGAGGAATATAATTCATTTCTATTTATTAATTATATTATATAATGTATAGTTCTTATCACAAATTATTATTTATCTTAATAAATAATATTTATATTATAAAGTTCCAGGCATGTCTGTCTGTTTTCTTCTGCAGTCTTTATTATAAATACAGCCTTATTAAATCTATGCATTCAAAAATCCTAATGAAAAAACTCTTTGGATTATTCTAACAATTCTCAAGTAATTTAAATAGAATTTTATATAGGCAAAATTTGAGGGCATTGGATTTTTGCCTGGAATTTCTAAATGTTAAGCTTCATAGCTGGTGCAGCATTGCCTACACCTCAGGACACCAGGAAATCCCAGACAAAAGACTGCCTACTGTACGAGTGCAGACCTGCACCATGGAGTCATTGGAATTATCTCATAAATACACTGCACACATGCAGCAAATGAGATCTACACATATAAACTGCTGTACCTGTGCAGAAACACTGGCATTTACCAGGTTCTGTGAACCCACTGCATACGGATTTTGCTACTCCTGTACTGATGCCTGTTACAGGAATCAAATTCAGAAACTCAGAAATTCAGAAATCCATCCCTATTTTTGACAAAAAAAATGCATCCTCCAGATTTGATTAAACTTTATTATGGTTGTGAGTATCATCGCCCAAGTTTATTTAAAAATCTGCACAACTTCACCTATTGGCACAGATTAACCTGTTTTTTCAGAGTGCTTTTCCATATTGCCAGTAGCTCTCACTGCCCTGAGTTGTGGGACCACTGCCTCAGCTCTCTCAAATATTGTGCATCTCCTAAAGCGTTTTGGTTTCCATAGATATATGTGCTTTGTTCATTAGTTTGTAAGTGCTCAATGATCTCAGCAACTCTCTTTGTGTGTGTGTGTGTGTGTGTGTGCAACATTTTCTTTTAGCATATGGTTGTTTTTGTTTCTGGAGTGCTTATCACCATAACAACCCTCCCCCCTCCCGAATGATCTGTTACTACACTCCCTTGATTTATGTATGTATTCTACGTACAAAAGCCCTTGTATGCAGGATGTAAAGGTCAGCTAAATAATCTTTTAGAATTCTATCTTGTCAATCGATTGTCTAAAAAATTAGTCACTTGTTTTGTCAACTAAAAATACAAAATCCCAGTGGGGTGTGGCAGCTGTTTCCCATATCCATGAGACTTAAGAATTAATCATCCCATTTAGGTCAATTAGTCTTCCCTAGTACTCAGTCATGCACACTTTTGATTGCTCATAACTCCTCCTCAGACAAGGGCGAAGTAGTGCTCAGATTCCTCTGCACTGCTCTCTCCTCTCCCGGGCTGGATTAGAAGGAGCAACCCTGCAGCCTGAAGCTCCCTGGAGATGTTCAGGTGATTTTAGTGAGCACAGATTTAGGCTGCAGCTTAGTACAGACCTGTAGGTAAACAGGAATAGAAATTTTCTTCCTGTTGATAGAAGGGCATTAAAGAAACCCTGCAATTCAGAGCACTTAGGAAATTCAGAGCACTTAAATTAAAATAAAAGGAACCAAACTATTTTTCCTATTTATTTATTTAAAATTAAAAGTAATTAAAAAGGGAGAGACATGGAACCAAGACCCAAAAAGAAACATATGCAAGGCACCAGAATCCAGGGTAGTAAATGAACTGTAAAATTAAGGCATTTAGGGAAGAGGACAGATAAAAAAAACAAACAGGAGAATGATGAACCTGTCTTTCCAGAAATCAGAAGGCACAGGCTGGTGTAAGACAGTTGTGACTGACTGATTTGTGCTCTTTAAAAATGCCACTAGGACAGGGCTGTAATATGGGCCATGCATAACCTGAGGTTTGAAGTGGTTTCTAATCATGGGAGAAGTGCAGCTTTCCACTGAAAACAGCAGGCAAGTACACCATCTTTTTTTCACTATTTAGCTTTCTTGATCAGCGTAGGAAAGGCCCTTGGAAGAGTTTTGATAAAAAACAGACTTCCCACACCCAAGACCTCCTGCAGACAGTTGCGTATTCAAAGTGTTTAGAGTTCCCTCTTAAGCTGTGATGCACTTAAGAAGTTTTGACTTTGCAAAGAACATTCTTTGCCTGGCACTTCAGTGAAAGTGCACAGACATGTTTTGTAGTGTATAATGAAGCTTATCTGACTGGAAAATGAAGTTTCTGCCTCCTGGACATGAGGTCTTTAACTTCATTTTATTCACCTGACACTTTATGGATACTGATATTCACATTAAGAGAAGAAAAGAATGGCTTATTTGTTTGATTTTACGAAATTAATCCATGAATCACAAACACCATCAAGTTTCTACAACTGTCAGTTAAAACATTTTTAATTAAGCCACCACATTTAAAAGGAGTGTCACATACATTAATATCACTTGAAAGTAATTAATGACTATTTGCAATAGCTTTTTCTGGAACATCTTAGTTGTGAAACATGCTAGTTATGCTTCTACCCCTCCCAGTACATTCAGAGCCAAGTTTATTTTACGTTTGTGCCTTTTTGACAAGTTATGCCAATGCTTTTAAAAAAGCATACAAAAGACTTAAATTATGCTAAATCCAATTACTGCATTACCATACCATCTTCCCTGTCATTAGGAAAGGTGTCCATTTTCTTACATTCTTCCTCCTTTTCAGCTTTAGTTGTGCCAGGATTTTCCTGACTTGAGATTCTCTGCTGTGTTTTGAATTCACTAGAAGTAGGTACTATCATTACTTATGATACAAGTAAGTCTACACAGTATTCCCCAGCAGCCAGTACTGTACAGAAAAGGGGAAAAAATCTTAAAAGGACATGTTTGTCACAGAACTCTCTTATTCAGCAAGAATCATAAATACAATTGATTGTATATGCCACAACTGAGCTCGTAACACAATTCTGAAGTCTGCAGACATTTGTGCTCTGTAAAGTTATAAAATACAGGCCTAAAAGGGACCTTCAGGAATCACCTGGCCTCTCTAAAATAGGATCACACGCAATATATAGCATTATCAAATCGAAAAAGGTGTTACAAAATGGAAAGCTATACAATATATAATACAAGAAATACAGGGCATTGCAAAAGATTAGTTGTAAGTTACTTTAGCTTTACAGTCTGTTGGTTAATGCTTTTTAAGTTCTATTTTGTACATGTGCATGAATACACATACCCACACACTTACTCTCTCCTAAGTACCAGGCTCATGAGAGTAAGAAATAACACAGAATAACATGCAGCATTTGCTTTCCACCCCACTTGTACCCTCCCCAGTCTGTCTTTACTAGAGCTACTTCTCCCACAGCTGGAAGAGGAGTTCAAAAAATGGACTTCTTCCATCTTCCCCAGCTGAACAAAGCCCTGACAAAGATTATAGACCATAATTAAATCTGCTGTGAGATGCTGCAGGTCCATGACCAACACAGACATGGCTACGCCTTGCTGGAGTACTTATTTGGAATTGCTGGCTACAGAAACACAAATGAGGAGCCAGCCAGATTACTCTGACACGGATGTCTGTATGAAGTTTGCGTATGTAAATTCCTCAAAGAACTGCCTTTCTATTTCTACCTTTCTATTTCTACCCCTGCTCACTCACAAAACAGCCCCAAGTTTACTAAACTCTGAGCTATCTACAGTGTTAGAAATTTTGGAGGTTTTTAAACACCTTATGCTATGATCTCCCTCCAAAGCACACTGATAATTAAAACACTGCAGCTTTACAAAGGTAGACAAATAGAATAGTTTATGTTTCTGCTCAAAGATACTTTCTAAATGAGCATCCCTCACAAATACCATGTAAAAATGTCTGTAGTTTATTATCTGAATCCATGACAACATATATATGTGATTCCATCACAAGTCCTGCTGTGGCCACAAACCCACCAATGTTACATTAGCCACTGTTATGCTATACACACCACCTCCATGTTTTTGGAAGAGGAAACAAATTTTAATTTTATTTCCCCCTTAATTCAAATAGCTAATAGTCAACAACAGTCCAGTAACAGGAACGAGAAAAGATTTTTAGGCAGTAGGTGACTGTGATAATCTCAGGGAAGTTCTTTCCTTGGGACTGACTTTGACAGAAGAAAAAGCATTCTTTGGAAGGCTGTGTTTTTTCCTAGTTCCATTTAAAGCAATTTTGTCAGAGGTGAAAAAGAAAACCTATGTTGCAGGACCCACTAACGGGTTATTTAAAATCTATCATTTTCCTTTCTACAGTTGAAACACTATCATCTTTACTCATAAGCAAATGTTTGAATAAAATAAGGATGACTCAAATAATTGGGAGAGGAAGGAGCAAGTAAACTATCCAAACTGAATTGGCATGAGAATATGTAAATAATACTTTAGGTAAAAGCTATTTGCTTTAAGATGCCAATGCTTTTCCTAATTTATTGCCAGGGACAGTAAGAAACACTCTGGCGGAATAAGGTGAGTTTTTTCAGTCTCCTACAATCACACCAAATGTACATCAGAGATGCTCCTCTGTTTTGACAGCTGACTGTACTTGGACTTAATCTTTCAATTTAAGTATGGCGCTCTCTCTGGGGAGGAGTAGTAATAGGTAGGCTTGATGTTTCCCAGGACTTCATCTTCCCAGTTGGGGAGGCAGCAGAAGAAGAAAGCACAACCTATTACAACAACGGTGCTGGCCCAGCCAAAGCCATAGGCCCAGCTGAACATGTTATCTCCCGTCAGTGGAATTTCTTCTGTGAATTTCACGGGGTAAATGACCAAGCCAATGATCTGGAATACAGCTAGAGAGAGAAAAGAGAGAAAAGCAGGAGTAAGTTACAGTGAACATATTACTGTTCCCACTAAAAAAAGGTGCCTGGAGATAAGTGCATACTTAAGATATGTAAGGATTAGCTTCAGACCTGTGATCAAATCTGCATTGTTACAGAGGTATGTGACTTCTCTCCCAGGTAGATCACCACGCCTATGTGGCTGAGGCAGCTGCAGCTGCCATTGTCAGGTTGCTAAGGCACATACCTGCATGCCATGACCAGCCCTGTCCCACAGCCAGCAGCGGGAACCCTGCCAAGCCAGCTACCTCCCAGAGCCCTGTTCCTCCTCCCTCCATCAGAAAGGTGGGAAGAACTGAGGGCTCTCAGTTTTTAAGTCTTAGCATGTGACATGCGGGGCTAAAGGTGTTGGGTGTCCCTATAGAGTGCTTTTGGGAAAGTGAGAACTGACAAAGGCCACCAGAGCTTCCCTAACCATTATGCTCTGAGAGTACAAATCAACCTTCTCTTTTTCGCCATGAAAATGAGTCATAAACCATACAAAGACGGCTAATTTCGTAAGGGAGGCTCCATCTAGCATGTTTTTCTGCTGATGCCAGTTTCACATCTAAATTAACCTTGTCATTGTGCCCAGCCTTACCAACAACAAAGAGCAGGCCTCCAATTCCTCGCACAAAGTTGAAGCGGAGGATCTCAATTGAGAACGCGATGACTGCAAGGGCGAAACAGATGACCAGGATCACAAAGCCAACGAGGTATGTGGCAGCTGCTGCTCTCCCCCATCCTTGAAGAGAAAACAAGAAAGGTATTACACACAGTAGTACTCTCCTGTAGGTCACTGCAGCTCTTTGGTTTTCTTTAATCATTTTTTTATTGAAATGGTTAAGAAGCATGTCCGTATGTCAAAGCAATACAGAATGCCTGCAAAGCACACAGCTGCAGAGCAGGGGGGCACCATCACTGCTGGAGCAGCACAGGACTCCCAGCCTGCTAACTTGTCTTGCTTAAAAGGGGGATAGAGTGCAGCACAGAATAGAGATAACACCGTCAAACTCCCTATCTGTAAGACATCCACAGACATCTGAGCAGATAGGGCACACAACTGCTGACATTACAGCTCCTGTTCGATATGCAAGTTTACAAAACCACTTCCATGCACAGGCAAGTGTGAAAGCATACAAGAGGGTACCACCACAGGAGATAACTGCTGGGAAATAACAGTGCTCTCTGCGCAAAACTTCTGGTTATTTATGACAAGAATAGAGCATGTGGAGCAAAATCAGCACAATCAACAAGAAATGAACTTGGAATAGCTGAAAAGATGACAAAAAGAAAGTTCTTGAAGATAAAACGTAGCAGGTGAAGGAGAAACAACAAAATCTGAGTTAAAAGTTGACAAGTCCTCTTTGAGTCATTACTTTGACATTTGCTGGAACAGGGTGTATCAAGCTACTTAGTATCAAGCTACTGCATGCTGGATTGGCTCAGGCAGGAAGCAAGCGGCTGTATTCCGACAGAGCAGCACCAGCATCCAGAACTCACCCACCACAGGCCAGGGCCAAGGCAACAGTGGCAGGAAAACCTCCCAGAAAAACAGCCTGCAATTCTACTTTGGCAGTAATACGGCCTTGTGGAAAGGCCCTCACACACCTTGTCCTCTTCAGAAACCAAGTAATTTAGGTGAGCCCAGTGCAAACAACTGCAAGCAAAGATGCTCCTGCCCTGGAGGCAGGATACCTGCCCACAAGGGCTAAACCATACTGGCTAGTGCTTTGTTTTCCAGCCTGCTGTCATCACAGTTCAATTCCCACATCTACATATTGTGGGTTTCTACTTTCACACACTCAGACAGAGGTAGGACCGGATCCTGAGCTCCTTCTAATGTAGGAATAAAGAGGCCAGTGAGATCTAGGTCAGAACATTAAAAAAAAAAAACCAAAAAACCAAAAACCAACCAACCAACCAAACAAACAAACAGAAAACCAACGCACACATCATAGTTGTCCATTCCAACACAGTTGAAGTGACTTTGGAGATATCCTGCTTTCAGTGTAGTCTCCATTCTTTTTCTGCAATTTCCTATCTGAAAGCAAAGCATAGTTTTACAGCTATTTTAATTAGATCTGTTTGAACTGGTTTATTTCTCCCCTAATCCAACAGCAAAAGTAAAATACAGCAGGTATCCATCAGCCAAATCTCTGCCCAAAACTCCCAACCACCACCACTGGCACATGAAGACAATAAAGCTGACAAAGGAAATACAAGGAAAAGGTTTTTCTTTCCCCTCTCCCTTCCTGGAGCTACTCAAGACAGTAAAACCTTTTCAAATTAGTTCTCCTTCAGCTAGTTGTGCATGTTTCCTACCCCTTCCCTAAGGGAATGCTGAGGGGAAGAACAAGGAGGAGACTTGATGAGTGTCTGGAGATTAGAGCTACGTCAGTGGTTTGATAAAATCTTTTCATACAAAATATTTTCTGACATACCTAAAGCAGGTATTGAATATTATCTCCACAATAGGATTTCTTTAGTGATAACTAATATAAAGGGATATGTAACCATTACACACAGCCAGCCCAGGAAAACCAATTCAGACTAGATGATCTAGGCAAGCTATTCATCAGTATTTGCCCTACTAAGAAAAAAAAAGCACAACAAGAAGGAACACTTAGTTATCATACCATATTCCCTTTCAGATACATTATTTATGCTGACAAGGTGTAGGAAGACAAACGTGGCATCTTTGATAAAATTTAGGTTGTAAATTCAAATACACTTTCACATTAGACACCTTGAGGTTTGGTGCAACACAAACACAGCTGGACGAGTACAAGGCAGAATGCCCACAGTGCTTTGTCTGCCATTTTCGTATCATCTGTACTGTCCTTACAAGTGTGATAAGCTTTTGGATACAGGTCAGCCCTGGCTCTGCTCACGGTGATTTATTTTCTTGTCTCTGGCAATAAGAAAATGACAACACACATAGCTGCAGGAGATATCTTGTCAGGAAGATTAATTTCAAGCCCAGCTTTGCTTCAGGTCTTCAGAAGCAAGGCAGCAGTAGGCACTATCGTTATGAAACTCAGCGAGTTTTGTGCTAATGTGTGACAGAGCTCAATGCTGGTGACCAGGTACCTTCCTCTCTTTCTCCTGCTGGATTATCTTTTCCAACAGCAGTTAGCAGCAGGTTGACGCTGACAAGATCTGATAAGACTGAGTCATAGGTGCTGGCCACAGCACTAGATGGGTGTGCTCTGGGCTGGAGTGTAGTCAGCCATTGAACAACCAGCCAGCCACTTGATCCCGTGGGAGTCACAGGAAAAGCAGCAAAAACCTCTGGACTTATGGTTAATTTTTGAGATTTCTCTTACACTGTGTGTCTATATAAGTCTTTTAATAAATAAGTGATTGATGGGAGAGATTGGGGTGGAAGGCTGCACCTTTCCCAAGCATAGGGTGCAGCCTTGGGATGCTCCTTATCCACTCCCACCGACAGGGTGAGTTTTCAACAGAGGGGCTGCTGCAGGGCTAAGACTGAAATTGCTGTTTCTCCATGCAGGATCCCTCTCATCCCCATACCTGTCAACTCAGGCTTTCCCAGCTCCTTTTCCTCCTAAAGGCTTCTGAGAGCTGATCGAGTCCCACAGGCACCCTGCTCTCGTGTCTTTCTGAAAGATTCTCCCCCTACAGCTCCCAGCTGCCAGGAGGGGAGAGGTGCAGGTTTACCCTCTCACTCTTTGCTGCCATGAGAGCTGAAGAGACCTGCTCACAGTCAGAGAATGACAGACTAGCCCCAGTTTCTACCTGGTTTGTGCTCAAACGTACCTTGTAATCATAAGATATTTAGCCAGAATTTAAGCTTTCCCATAAAAACAGAAAATTCTCAGATCCATTCATTTGGCAGAGAGAGTATTTCTTATGCAAAATAAATACATTTTATGAATGTCTGTTTATGAAATCAACCAAGAACACCACAGTCGTTTGGAGCAGCATAAATAGGAAGGCAGAAGAATAGGAGAGCAGAAAAGCAGAGAAATAGTTGGGAGTATTAGTGTTTCCAGGTCAGCTTGGCCTCAAAGAATAGTCAAGTTCTTTGCATCTAATCAGGACAAAAGTATTTATCTATTAGGTGGTGTTGAAAGAACATTAAAAAAACAACTGTTCAGAAGCTGAAGGTCTATAATTATCAGGAAGGATTAAGAGTTTTATTACATAGCATTACATTACATTAATGATTACTATGGAAAGGAACTAAGGTGCAAATGTTATCATGCAAATAACTAGGAGGGGTCACGATTACTTAATGTTAATGATGAGCATCACGAATATGATGAAATAAAAAGAAAGCAAGCAACAGTGCCTGAGCGTTAAGTGTATTTCCTGATTTCATTTGGCCATGCTTCAGCCTCACCAGGGAGGAGATGGAATCTCTACAGGCTAAGATATTTAAATCTCGATTTCCCTTTAGAAATCAATAAAATAGCTGTGAAAATAGTCTAGCAGGAAGATTAACTGCTACAGGATTTGAAGTAGCAAGACTCTCACCTTTGTTCATTCACTTCCAGAAGCCAAAGCTAGTTAGCCCGTGAGTAGAAGTTTTATCACGACCTGCAGAGACTGAGCATATTTTTACAATGTAGCTGTAATATTCTTGTGTATATAAATGGCAGTAGCAATCCTTGTTTGGCCTCAAGAGCCCATTAAAGAGAATGTCCAAAAACATCTCCCTTTTTTGATGCAATAAAGGAGTAGTGGACTGCGAGCAAAAGAGCACTGTCAGCACTATTTTCTTGCTCAGATAATGTGCAAATTTCCATGGTAGCATGACTGGTGAGAGGAAGCTATGTGCATACACATGAGCATAGAGGAGCCCAGAATTGAAGGTTTGCTGGAAATTAATACTGGGAATCACAACCCTGTTTTGGTTTTCCTGCACTGCTAAAGCCAATTGCTATACTACCAAATTATTAAATACAAGCCCTCTAGTACGAACTTGGATTCAGCTGAGAGCTCAGGAGAGGCATAATCCTACACATTTCCAACTTTCCAAGTCTCTGGATTGTTAGCAGCAGGAGTGTTCCTGCCCAGGAGCCAGCAAAGCGCACTGGCAGAGATGCCAGCCTCACCTGTTCTCTGGGATCTCTTACCGGGAAGTTGCAGTAAGTGTTTTCTGGGTGTAGGCAGGGACACCAACTGCTACACCTTTCCCAGTAGCATTTCCCGAGTGCCTGCCCTTGGTTGACACTATAAACGATGCTAGTTTGTCTTGAATGCATCCTGGCACTGTAAATCAGGCAAAAGCATGCCTGGAAAGAGGTGTATTGAAAAGGTAAGCATACATCTAGCATTCCTCCTTTATTTACCTGGCCCCTCAGTGAAGTCTCCACATGCAGTCAGTTTCAACAATAATCTGTGGTGTCAAAGTCCATGCCTCTAGGGACACAGGTACAGTGGCACAGCTGCACTGAAACATGATTCACAAAGGCTGGGCTCCTACTAGGTTCCACCTTTTTTGATTCCTTTCTGGGTTTTTTTGGTTTGTGGTGGTGTTTGTTTTTTTGTTTTTTTGGGTTTTTTTTGGCACCTACTAAGGATCCAGAAGAAAGCTTCCCTTTTTCTTTGTTGGTTGGTGTGTACTTAATGAATACCAACTGGTTGTTAGGAATAGAAGAAAGAGTTACCTTTACTGCACACGTACACGCCCATCTTTTACGGTGTTAATTCAAAGCAAAGTCACTGGGACCAGTCATTCAGAACCAGGAGGACACGGCCGCCCATAAATATTGCTCCTAAACTTACAACCTCATCACTATAAAGACAATCGTCCTCTCCAGTAACACACTGCAAATAATCCTTGTCATAGCTGATGATATACTAATAGGTTTTAAACACACAGTCAACAGTTAAATCCTGCAGTGGGGTACACTAAGTCATCTTGAGTCATATTCTTGTGCAGTACAGCACTTCTGCATTGCAACATTTTGATAATACACAGACGCTGGGAGCCAAGGCACTTCCCAGACACAAACCAGTACAGAACTCTATACAAAATCCCTTCCCTGCCTCCCTACCACATGACATCCTACTCTTCATTTTCCCTTTCACTTCTTCCCTCTCATGTGGCATTTGCAAATGTACATTAGGGAGCTATGCAGTTCAGGAGACACTCCTATTTGCAAATCTTTGTCTTTTCCTGCCCCTTTCCCCTCATTTAAAATAAGTGACTCGTCTGCTTTCTTCCTTCCTCTTCCTAGTACACACACCACAGCTCAATTAAGAATTTGTCTAATGGAACATTCTGTTAATGAAGATCCACTCTGAAGCCTTCATTTCATCAGGAGAGGCACAGGATGGTTAGTGCACAGCAATTATTTTATGCAAAACAGAAGTTATGCATCTCAATTAGTTAACCTTTATTTTCCTGCAGCAGTGCTATAAATGCCTGCTAGGCATTTTTTCCTTTGTAAATGCCCTCACCTATTTTGACACTAATTGCATTAGCATTGAAGAAAAGGAAACAAAACAAATCAAACCTGAACTCATGTGTTACATCCTGTCTCTAGATGTAAATACTATTTGAGTAGACAGCAGCATTGATGTTATGAAAATTTGAGAACAGGCAAATTCGTATAAATAAGCCACGGATTTAAATAAGTTTTAGTTTGTTTAAGCTGGGGCTTAAACAAGTGAAGTCAAAGATACTGTTCTTCTCTGTCAGCCTGTTAACTAGGAAAAAAACCACAGAAAATTACTTTTGCCCCACAACGCTGAGGGCTGACGCAAAGCACACACCCATCAGTACTCAGGGACGTGTGAAGCAGTGTCACTACAGGAGAAAACAAATCCCAGCAGCTGTACTATATTAGCACTTTTCCCCTGTGCAATGCAAATTTCAGGAACCCTGCACTAGCTTTTCTTCTCTGTATGATGGGGGAAATGGATATTTTCATCTCTCTAGCCAGATTTCTTCCACCTGCAGTAAAGTCCGAAGTCATCACCCGGCTGAGAAACAAAGTCACTTCTCTCACAATATATTCAGGATTTAGCCTCTGCATGAGTGTTGCAATGAAAAGCTTCTGTAAGTGAGTCTGCTGTGCTCAGGCAGCAAGGGATCTGTGCAGGGAAGCAGTCCCAGCTCTCCCAGCTGAAACACACCCTTCCAGCCCCCCAGTCCCTAAAGAACCCTCATCCAGGATCTTAAGGCGGATCTGCTTATTTGTCCAGAAATATTTTGTTCGAGGGAAAAGCAGATGTAATCAGACCCACGTGTTCTAGCAATAAAACAAAAAGTCCCCCAAAAGACCTAGAAACCGAGAGTGTGCAGTAAGAATATTACAGTGGCTATGCCAGATACAGAAGCAGCTAAGCAAGCTAAAACAGAGGCACACTTATCCCTGATTTAGGCCCCAGTGCAACAGAGAACTACAAAGGAAAGAGCTTTTTTTTTTTCTGCCTACGAGCCCGCATCAGACCGTTTTAAACTGCAGATCAGGAGGCATTTTAATAGCTGCACTCCCTTGGCCAGGAGGGTTAAATTGAGGTGCTCTCTCCCTCCAAAGTTTCGGGGAAATACCATTTTACTACTGTCCAGGTGTAGTCATGCATAGGACGCCCTGCAAGAAAGTTTCCACGCTCGCCATCCGACCAGAGGGGCCAGCGGCACAGGGAGGGAGCTGCCCGGTGCCAGGTAAGGCGGTGCGACCGCAGCCCGACGAGAGCTGAGGGGAGCCAAACAGACGGACTTGGAGCCAGTTGCTATCTTACTTTGGTTGTACGATAACTTTAGAAAAAGCTAAAACATCAACACCCCCGCTTCTCAGTGTTGTATTGATTTAAAAAAGATCGCTCTGAAGCAGTATAGTCCCGTGTTTCGTTGCTGGTTTGAGTCCCGAAAGAGCATGGATGCCGGTTCTGGAGGGAAACTCCATCCCAGAAAGCAGCTGCTCCACAACCGAGTTAGCGGAGGTCAATGGCCGTGGCACCCACTGCCCCGGGTCTCTCGGAGGGCCTCTCACTCACCGTAGTCCATGAGGGATTCGCAGTTCCAGTTGAGGTCCTCCTCGCCGCGCGTGCAGCTCTCCCACAGCGACGCTTGCTGCACGTAGGGCTCCGACTCGGACTCCAGCCAGCCCCGGCCCGCCAGGGCGATGATGCCCATGATGATGGCCAGGCCCAGCAGCAGGGGCAGGAGCCACCTGCACCTCCAGCAGGCGAGGCCGCACACCACCATCGTGCCCGGCCGGCGGCGCGCCCAGCGAGCCCGGGCGTCGCGGGTGTGGTGCGGCGGGGACGCTCCGCCGGGACGGGAGACTGCGAGCGTGCCGGTCCGAGCGGGGCTTTAAGGCGCCGGGGAGGAGGCAGTCCCACCCACATTCCTCTGACTAAGCCTGCCGCCGCCGGCAGCCCCGACCGGTGGGACTGGCGGAGAGCGGCGGAGGGAGCGGGGCCCAGCCCGCTCCGCTCCGCTCGGCCCGGCCCCCGCCAGCCCCGCTCGGCCCCGGCCCCTCGCTCGGCCCGCCCGGGCTCACCCTCGCACTTCTCTCGCTGAACGCCACCCTCCCGCACCCGCTCGGCCGTCGAGGCCAAGACACGGCAAAGAAAGCAACCACAGCAAAAAACTTGCGGTTCTCGGGGTTCCAGGAGCCCTGCCTTCCTCTTGGGGGCTGGAGATCATCAGCCTCCTCTTTGGTCACTGGATAGACCGACCAGCACTGGCCAGCACTGATAGTGTTAGCCACTTCATGCACCAAAATCTTGCAAAAACTTGCTTCAGAGTTCACAATAAAAGAGACACCTTAAAAAAAGGTGTCATATGAGGATGGGAATACAACATTGTTAACAAGGAAACCATCATTTGTCTCACATTTCGCTCAGCATTAAACTAATGCATGTTTCCTAATGGCCATCTAATGAGTGTTTGCTCGCAACTGTGCTCTGGCTTCCAAGCAGGCTGTGCTGGACACTGGACAAAGCCCAGCAGTGGTACTTAGGACCCATCCGCCCTGATCTTTTCCCATTCCATGTCTGGAAATGCATCCCAAGATGCAAGATGACCAAAATGAATACTACCCCATCATATGGCATGAATGGACACCCAAAATCTTGGTCATGGGAGAAGCACTTCTCCACAGTAAGATCTCCACAAACCCCGTTGAGTCATCCCACTGCCCAGCACCAAAGCAAACTCATTGTATGAGCAGACATGTGCCCATGACAAGACTAGAAATGCGTGTGTTTTGGGCACACAACTCACACACCTTTGATTGAGCCTTGGAGCAGCTTCTGGGCCTCAGCAAAGAGAACATCAGGAAGACAAATATGTGAGATCTGAGGGGCTGAAAATAATAGTGAGTAAGGGAGATTGCACGTGTTTCATGGAGAATGGTAGCGTATGAGTTCTTTTTGGACTGCATCAAATGGGATTTTGTCACAGCTATGTCACATATAATCAAACTGTGCCCAATGTCAATTCTTCAAAAGGTATTCATGGGAGGTATTCTGGGGGTGGTCAACCTCATCCAAGTACTGATTGCTGGCAAATATTAGCGAATGGATTGTGATGTTAAAATCAGAACAATAAGATGTTATCATCATAGGCAAATTGCAAAAATCTCAGGCAGGGTACCTCAAATCATGCGGAGTTTCACCAGTCCTCTCAATATCCTTCTGATGTTCATTCCCACTGCTCAAATTTCATTCCAAATTCATAATAAAGTAGAGCTGTAAACAAAATTTGCCAAAACTACTTGCAAGCCTATGTCATCAGCACACAGGTTTTGCATAGGGGAGAATTAATGGCAGAACCGGGGACTGTGATGCTCTTTTTGTCACTACAGCAGAACTTCATTTGTGCAGTGCCAAGCAGTGATTTTCCAGTAGTCTATCAGCACTCAAGTCACCTCAGAAGGAGATGCAGAAAGTATTTTCTTCAGCACAGAAATCAAGAGCTGTTGGAAGAGAAGTGAGATTAAATTTCATCAGTTTTTCAAGAAAAAGAATAGAAATGCACCACTCAGGAAAGGGCTGTTTTTGTTATAAGGTCAAAAGATAGAGAGTTCCCCCAGTTCAGACAAGAGTATAGAGCTGGCTCCAATTTTTAGTAATAACATTACTTGGTTTCCCAAAGGTGTCTTACACCTGGAGTGCCTCAGTGCCCAGGCCCTGCGGTGGCATGATGAGAAGCTCTGAGGGCATTAGAGGCTTGTGTGGCCTATCCTGTTGTTCCCAGTGACCCCATGAAGAGAGAAATGCCATCTTCTCCTTTCTTTCTAAATATTTGGCTTTTTAACAACTAGGAAATCCAGCTGAAGTTAAAGGATAATACACCAAAGATTCTATTCTGTGTGAGTGAGGGCCTATAACACAGCCAATGAAGTTATCTACCTTCTGCCCCAATGATACTCAAATTTATTAGCAAAGAGATCTAGCAAACTAATAAACCAGTGCCTCCTGCAGCAAAACAGGCAGCTCCACCAACATATGCAGCTTTTCTCACCTCTGGGCTGTATAACCCACATCTTCCCAGGGACCAGATGGTAGGAGTCAACTCTGTGGGGCTGCAATCATACACGCATGAAAAACATGTAGTGCTTTGATTATGAGGAAAAGATGCCCTAATACTTAACGAAATAAACAGGAGGTTTGCGTTACTAAACACCAAACCCGCCTGAATGTAGCTGGGCATTCTGGATTAAGCTGCTCTGCCAAACATACATTATCTTCAGCTATGTGTTCTGTAGTTATGAAAATAAAGACACTTTCTCCAATTTTATCTTTGGCCGTGTTAAAAAGAATCATCCTTTCACCACCACTACCCTTACCTTTATTTATTTATTATGCAAATAATAAATTAATTTCATAATCTTTTTGGCCTTTTAGAAATGTTTTTTCTCTGCAGTGTAACAAGGGATATGCCTCTCTAGCAGGCAGTACTTTACATGGAGTAAATCATTTACTGCTGCTGGCAATCATTCACCCAGCTATCAGAGAAAACCAAGTAGCACTGAGTGAAGGTCAGGGATCAGCTCCAGCCCAGACAGGTATGGCTGGGCTCTCCCAGGCTTTGAAATATGCCAGCGGGAATCTGCAGGCTGGTTGCCAAGAGTGCATTTGGGTTGAGGGGAGGAGAGTGGGACACACAGTGGGTAGCACAGTGCCAAGGGCATCCCTCTGCCCTGCAGAGTCCCCTCAGGGATTGAGTACCTTTCCTTTACCCATTTTACTGGGCTATTTTTTTCTATCCTGTTTACTTCTCAGATCAAAAAAAAAAAATTCAGAAAAAAACCGTCCACAGACTGAATGCCTGTTGTAAATCCAATTATTTTGTAATTCATGGGTGTTGTCCTTCAGCAGCGTCTTATGCTCACTTTCCTCCATGCTGAAGTGCCCCAGTTCTACTTAATCTCTCTTCAGGCATCGCAGCCACCTAATTAACATCACCTAAACAGGGTAGTCATTCAATCCATAAAACAGGACAGGCATGGGATGTACTTTGTATAACCCGCAACAACCGCTCCATCAGTGTTTCCAGATCAAACTTCAATTTCCTCATGTGTGCTCAAAAACTGCTGTTATGTGAATTTATAAGAAAGCTGTTTTTCTGACCAGCTCTTGTCAGTAGCCCTTAGTTGAACTCGGTTTACATTAGAGACTCCTCCGGGGCTGGCGTAGATGAAATAAGCTGGCTCTTTGCAACTGATGTGCTGTGGAGCCTGCTTCAAAAGCCTTGTGGAACTACTAGGGCAACAGTTTGGCATGGAGAGGTGTGACTAAACCTTTCTCATTCCTACAAGGGACAATTTGTGTGACTCCATCAGCCTTAGATGACCTAAAATCTTAGACTTAAAAGGGTAGTAAAGAGTCCTCCTGTGCACGCAGTGCTTATGGTTGCCATACAGTCGTAAAGGTGCTCGTGTGCTGGCTAACTCCAGTTTTCTACACTTAGGTTGTGCAAAGGTCTCTCTATTGCTCTGAAGTTGCATTGGGTGAAATTCTTCTTCTAGTAAAGGAAATGGCAGACTCCCAGGTGGCAGGGATTTTACCCTAAAGCTCTCTAAAGGCCTCAGGCTCACTTAGATCATGTCCACAGAATAATGAGGGTCTTCTGACAACTAAGTTCTATGTTCTTGTTGCTGCAACTTTTTCTCCTTTGCCTCATCCTATCATTTGCATTTACAAAATGTAAGAAAGGAAAGCATCAAATAAAGAACTGTGTCATCCTTGACCTCCTTATTAATTTTGATTTTGTTCATAAGCCCTTTTCCAAGGTTGCAAACTGACCATCTTCATGTGTGATGTTACAAAATGCTAGAAATTGCCTGGCTGACACTGGAACTATTCCTGCAGGAATGGGAGCTTGGTGTAGTGTGTGAACATTTTTGTCTAGGGCTGCTATTCCTTGAACCACACCTCCAAGAAAACCCAAGGTACGGTGTGTACTTATGCTTGAGGGGCCAGAGGGTTTCACTGGCGTTTTAATTTGTTTTCTTTTAAGATAAACTTCTGTTTATTCAAGAACTGGAAAGATTTATTAATTCTTGCAGAGCAGCATGCTTGTGCTTATTCTGAGTTTTGTATTCACAGCTGATAAATCAAGAGAAGATATGTCTTGGAAAATATCATATTTGTGCAATATCAGATACAAACCCGGAAATTTTTTTTCACTTCAACTGCCCTTGAGACCTGAGATTTCTCCTGGGCTGACACTTTTATTTAAACACAGAGCCGCGGGTGTCTGGGGGCGGCGGGGCCGGCGGCGCCTCTGCCGCCAGGGGGCAGGAGGCACCTCGGGAAAGCTGGGATGGGGAATGCGATCCAGGGGCAGGAGACACCTCGGGAAAGCTGGGATGGGGAATGCGATCCAGGGGCAGGAGACACCTCGGGAAAGCTGGGATGGGGAATGCGATCCAGGGGCAGGAGACATCTCGGGAAAGCTGGGATTGGGAATGCGATCCAGGAGCAGGAGACACCTCGGGAAAGCTGGGATGGGGAATGCGATCCAGGGGCAGGGCGGCCTCCCGCCAAAACCCCCTGCTCGCAGAGGGTTTTGCTGTATCCTGGGACCCTCTGCCCAGCACCCTGGAGCCTCCTGAGTAGCTTGGCCAGGCTCAGTGGGGCCCTTTCAGCCATCCTTATCTCTGCTCATCTAGCCACGAGACAGGTGGCCAGGAAGGCCTATAGCGTCCTGGCCTGGATCAGGAATAACGTGGCCAGTAGGACCAGGGCAGGGATTGTACTCGGCACTGGTGAGGCCACACCTCAAACCCTGTGTTCAATTCTGGGCCCCCTCAGTACAAGAAGGACATTGAGGAGCTGGAATGAATCCAGAGAACAGCAATGAGGTTGTTAAAGGGTCTGGAGCACAAGTCCTACGAGGAGCAGCTGAGGGAGCCGAGATTGCTTAGCCTGCAGAAAAGGAGGCTCAGAGGTGACCTTTCAAACTCCCTGAAAGGAGAGTGTAGCCAGCTGGGAGTCGGCTTCTTCTCCCAGGGAACAAGTGACAGGACAAGAGGAAAAGCCCTCAAGTTGCACCAGAGGGAGGTTTAGGTTGGGTATTAGGAAAAAATTCTTCATGGAAAGGGTTGTCAAGCATACGAACAACCCAGGGAAGTGATGCCCAGGGAAGTGGTTGAGTCACCAACCCTGGAGGTATTTAAAAGACATGTAGATATGGGAAATGGTTTATTGGTGGATTTGGCAGTGCTGGGTTGATGGTTGGATTTAATGTTCATACAGGTCTTTTCCAACCTAAATGATTCTATGATTCTATGGCATTTTAGGTGCTTATCTCCCCTGAAACTGCAAGCTGAGGACCTAAAGTGGAATTCCTCTCATGCAGATGTTTTAGACTGAGGCTGAAGTGGAGAGAAGTGTCTGATTGTCTCAGCACTAATGATGGAGGGTCACCCAGGCCATGGTGTTAGGTCCCATCCAGACACCTGCACACCAGGTGTGTGCAAGGCAGAGCCCACAAGCTGTATGCCTTCCAGTGGGAGTGTGGCACTGCCTTCCATCCATGGGTTTGAGTTCATTTAAGGAGATGGACACCCCTGTACTGCTATCTATTCTTAGCACTGAGACTTTACATACATATACATATACATATACATATACATATACATATACATATACATATATATGTGGATATGTATAAATATATATTTAACTCCGTATTTCTGAGAGCTTTTAATTCAAAAATCTCATGGAAAAACTGGTGTGATAGATACACAGTTTTTCTTTCTGCCAACATGTGCATTTGCTTGCATCAATCTGTATTTTCTGTCTCCACTCCTCCTTCTTCTCTGTAAAAGCCACGTGCGTCTCAGAGCTGCCCACACAACATTGTAGAATCAACATTTTTGTTCTTTTCAGCCTCAGCACAGTTAGCTCTTGTAAAACAGTATCTTGGTTCCCAGGAGTGACATCAGGAGCTTTTGGGATAAACTTAATCATCACCTGCACATCCAGAAGAAGACAGAGTACGTTTGATTGCACAGCTCCACATAAAAGTCTTTGTTTAGCTTTTATAAATGACTCACCCAATAGCTCAGTTCACTGAGGCCTGATTTCTGAGAGACAGTCTGGTCTTTAAGCACATACTCAAATGAGGGATCACAACTCTAAATTAGCAGCATATGTGGACATGACGCTGGATTATCACAGCATGCACGAACGTCAATACTTTGAGTCATTATTTTCAGGGGCAAATCAGGGGTGCTGCTTCTGACGCAATTTCTCCCAAGCCTTGTTCCACCAGGAGGTGCTTCCGCGTCTCTCCCTAGCAATGACCCACTTTGTTCTATTATTAAGAAAAGCAATGGTTTAAATAGTTAAAATTCTGAGTTCTCTTTCCCATCGTGCTGGACAGAAAGTAGAAATTTCCATCTATTTGTCCTGCTGCAGACAACTCACCTTCTTCACATCAGTTTGATCACACTTGTGGGATTTAGCTTCCCCTTGCAAAAACCTGTTGTACCTCTAATTTTAAAAGCATGTTTTTCTTGAGCCCCTTGCTGTGATAGACAGAGTTAAGTGCAGAAAGATGAAAGAGGACTGTGCAGAATATGGTGTTGTAAATGCCTAAAAATATGTGAGAAGAGGTAATTTTAAAACTACACACAGAGTTAACACATACAGTAAGCCTTGGGAGCAGTAAGAAAGGGCTGGGAGATGGAAGAGAGAGAACAGGGAAATACTGCTTGGAGGGAGAAGTTTCCTTTTTGGGGAGGGTTGCAGGGAAGTGTTTTAGCTCAAGAAGTGTGACAGTATCCACCTGTTTCCCTCAAGTGTTGGTGAGCTTATTTTGTATATACTTTTGTGCTTTGTAGTAGCAAACACTGAGATACAAGCATTGCACACATGTAGAAAAGAGTGGAGATGAGTTTAAATGCTGTCATTGATAAAATGTAAGCACTGAAGATATGTGCTTACACAGAAAGAGAGGAATGGTAGGCAGGGGAAAAATGCCCTCGTCTTTTTGCTCCTCTCTCTCTCGTTTACATCTCATACAGTAGATGGCAATTACATTGAAATATAGTCTGTGGTATAGTGTGATCAGTTGGAAAAGTGAGACCACAAGAGACTTTAATTGATCACTCAATAACAGATGGGGTAATAAAACCTGGGACAATAAGGAATATTTGCGGAACAAATTAAAGATCAATTCCCCTTCTGTTGTAGAAGCAAGAAAACAGGCAAGTGTTAAAGAACAATCTAAAAGGCAAAATAATGAGGAAAAGAACATATGGCGAAGATGGAAACTGCTAAATACACACAGAGGAAAATGTATGTACAGCATGCCTGTTTCTGGTCTTTGCATGGTTTTTTCTACCATTTGTGAAGAAATAATTCCTTGGATCTCAGTAGTACAAAGCATGAAGAAACTAGGTACAAAATATAGGTTCAGCAAAGGTTTAAAGCACAATAGGCAGAAGAAAAAGAAAAGGAATCTTTATCACAGGTGGTCTGAACAAAAATGTTACTGAGATTTTTTTTTCCCACACGTATTATTGTAAAGGAGATTATGCCACGTTTAGAAAGTGAATGCAATTAGAAATGGTACAGGATTCAGCTCTGTCTAGCCACAGACGCTGTACTTTTCAGTGCAGTATCTGAACAGGAACACCCAGTGTATCCCATACTCCATTCTCCTGGGAATAAAAGAAGCACATTAAACTTGGGAAGCATTGGTAAACTACTCAAATGCTGGAATCTCTTTCAACTACTCAGAGTATGTTTGTACAGTTTGATGAAGGCCAGGAGGAGGCCAGCGTGTGAAATGAAGAGCCAGTGCAGAAATTCAGCCTAAAAGGGCAGCTCCAAGGACAGCCAGAGCTTGCATGCTCTCTGTGGGACATGCCGGGCTTCATATGGCTGGCACTTCAGCAGCCCCAAATGGTCTTCAGTTTCTGGGTGAGACAGACGTGAGGAGGAGAGGTGCCCAGATCAGTGCTTGCTGCCATCCCCAGCTTGCCACATTCAGAGTACCCTGGATGTGGGCAGCCATCCACATCCAGCAGTGACCGCTCCAGGGACCCTCTGTGAGAAGCTCACTGCAGACTTAGCACTGAGCAGCCTTACTCCCACTGTGAGCAGGAAGACTGCCTTTAAACATGTGCTGGAACTGCAGATTTCAGAAAGAACACCAGGCCTTCTTGTTCCCTCACTCTGTGCCCAGCTCTTTGATAGGAAGGTCCCACAGAGTTCACTAGGACTGTCCCATATTTAAGAGAAAGACCTGCCAGCTAGCTGCCAGTTGCAGGGTGACAAGGCTGTGGCTCATACATGGGCACTGCCCACTCATGCAGTGGGATATGCAGCAGAGATGTATAAACCCTTCCTGGGCCCATAGTTGGATCTAGCCTTGTGCAATTCTTTGCAAGATCCAAAGTACGACTGAACACAGGTGAGGTCAAAACCCTGGATTTAGAATAACATCTTTTTTTTTTAATGTTTCTACGTTTGTTCTAAACAAGTATTTATTTTTCTTTATGCTGCATTTCCTTTTTCTCATGTCAGTATGGAAAATAAGAAAATGAAATTGAGACAGCCCTAACTATCCATCCCTACAGCTCTGTTTGAATACATCACAGTGAATGTTATCATTCATGGTAATGTGAGACCGACAACATGGAGAGAACAGCAACACTGATGCCTATCACCTGGGCTACACTGCAGAACAGTGTGAGCTGTATTCTCAGCAGAGCTTTTTCTGGGTTATGACTCATGCAGAGCCCTGTTTTTCTGCTGCTTTCCCACCTACTGAGACAAACAAGAGAGCTACAGTAAATAAATAAAAAAATAACCAGCTATTACTATCAGCCAGAATTCAATAAAGAAAAGTAATATACTGGTGCACATCCTGCATGCAGGTACACCAGGATCCTGAATCCAACATCACACTTGTGCAATGACCTGTGCCTCAACCCCTCCCACTCTGAAGCTCCAGTTAAAGCTCCCTTATTTCAGGCGTTCTTCTCATTTGCAGTCATTTACCTACAGAAGTAGGCCAGCAAAGAAGAGAAGTTTTTGAGAACTCTACAGCCAAGGAAGAGTAGGTGGAGAGGTTGGAAGGAAGAGATAAAAAAGCCAGAGGAGGTAAGCAGTAGGGTAATGCAGAAGCAAGTCCAGGCAGTGGGTGGGAGCTTGCTGACAGCAGATTTGTCGCCCTGTTAAAGACTTTCCCAGTGATGTAGGTAGGGCTTGTGATTGTAAGGGTTTCAGTTTTCCCTTTTTTAAGGATGGGTATATTTATGTGCCTCAGCATAGTTAAAGGCAATCAGATGGAAGTTGCAAGAGTGAACCAGCATTTTTCCAAGTTTGGTGGAGAGCCCTCTTCTTCATACCCACCATACCAAAGTTGAGCCTGAGATATTTCAGAAGCTGAACTTCAGGGACCAGCAATCTTTTACCATCCAGTGACCTTTGACAAAGTGAATTAACATAGGAAGCATCTGCATATCTGGATGGGAGGGGACGTGCTCTATGAGCCTGCTTTGTCTATGCTGCACTTCGTCTTTCTGCTGGCTTAATAAAGGGACAAAATCTTGATATAATTGTGAAATCTTGACTACCTGGAAGTAGGAACTGTCTTTATAATGTTTGCCAAAATAAAGGACATCAGATAGCTGTGCACAACCAGCTTGATACAGTAATAATAATACAAGTGCTCAAGTATGACACATTAGGATAAAATCAGGATGCACAGCCAAGTAAGTGACTTAACCTTCTATGAAGCTGCTTTTATTTGGAACCCTTTAAAAAGTGCAATAAATTCATTCTTTTGGCTGAACTGGCATAAGCACCTTAAACCGTGGCAACAACTTTCCAGTTCCTTGAGTGTTAGGCTCTGGGGCTCATCTTTTTGAAATACTTAGCAGTTTCCTCCCATCCAGTCATTTTAGGTGGGGTTTTTTTGTTTGTTTGTTTTGGTTTGGGTTTTTTGGTGTTTTGTTTTGTTTTGTTTTTGGTGATTTTTTNGGGGAGGAAGATTTTTTTGGTGCAAGAGTGAAGCTCTTCCCTCAGGCTGGTTTTATTTTGTGGACATCTGAAACATTTGGGATCAGATTACATACTGACAAGTAGGACAATGGCATTGCTGTAATGAGCTGGAGGCTAATTTATAGACTTTGCAAATGTGAATGCATTACCATGCAAATCATGAGCAGCTCCTGCCTATAAATAAAATAACTTACCTTGCCAAGGATGGCTGTCCCAAAAATATAATGAGTATTATAAATTATAAGCACGTGTCAGATTTCCACTTCCTTTGTATTCTTGCTTGTGCTTCTCTAAGGAAGCATTTAAAAATAGAATGTATAATACAATGCATGGCACAGGCAGTTATAGTCTTTGCTGCCCGGTGCTATTATCACCTTCTGCCAACTGCCATTCCTTCATTTGTTAGAAAAACAGCTAGTCAGACTTGTCAGCAGCTTTGAATAAAATGTTCCTACATGGTAGTCCTCTGAAAAGGAAGGATGAACTGTGCTGCATGCACTGAGCAGTGGTGAATGCACTGAACTGTGGCTCAGAAGTTTTCTGTTCACAGCTCTGCCTCAGACACAGCTCTTCCTCAGACCTGGTGCGTGGCCTTCGGCAAATCTTTTAAGCAGTCCATTTTGTAATTTCTTTAGCTAAGAAATAAGCAACACTAAAGTTTGTTTTACCTGTGTTTCCCGTTCAAATATTGTTTTGGGGTAGAACCCGTCTTTGCTGTCTATCTGTGCAAGGTTGTTTGTGCTGGCACACACTGGGCACACCTGGCAGCAGAAATAACAGCAGAAATAACTTCTGAAGTTACAGCTTCAGAAGATATTTAGGAATTAGCTCAAATACAATGGGTGCAAAAATCTAAGGTGGGTTTTTTTTTTCAAACTTGAAGAGAACTTGATGAGACTGCACTTAATCATGTGACTTGCTTTATCAAGTCATGAAGTCATGCCGGTCTATGATTTTGCCACTCCCTACTTCCCCAAAACACCTTTTAATGACAGAAGAGCAGAAACAGCAAAACTGAAGAGTTCCTACAAGCTTCACTGAAAAACATTGCCTTGTGGAGGAGAGAATCCCAAAGTATTGCCTTCCTTCCCTAAAGGGGAAGTTCTACAGTGAGCTTAGCGAGAACCTCAGAATTGTTAAATTTTGCTGCTAGTAGAGATACTCATTTCTTCTTACAATCATATTTTTGGGGTTGATTCCTGTGGAAGAAAAATCCTTCTCAAAATGGAATAGGCCTGCTGGAAACAAGGCTCACTGACAGCTTTGCTTATTTTATGGACATATTATACCAAGCTAAGCCTTTGCCATCTGCTCTGCCCCAAGTTGTATATGGAAAAAACCACACCAACCAAACAAAAAGAACAAATCACAAGGACATCAAGGAGATAAAAGTGATTTAACTGCCTGTATATGCTCCGCCAGCCATGCAGCTTGCACTGAAGATGTTCTTTCTCATGATTCAGACACAAATCACAAGGAAAACAGTTCACACAAAGCACAAGAAGTTTCCTGCTGAGCTGGAGTTTTCTTGAATCAGACCCGACTCCACTAGAGTGTTCAAATGTACTTATATGAAATTATGTGATCTTTATATAAAGAGTGTTCTTAATAACTTTTTATATAGTTTGCATCTCAGGCAGTAAGGGACAATGGAGTGTGCTCACAGCATTGCAGATACTGCAGTGGCCAACTGCAATTTACAGCAACAGCCTTTAAGAAGGAAGGAAGGAAGAGAACACAGGAATTGCTGCTGCCCTCCTCAGAGAGTCATGTGTATGCACATACACTGAAGCATCCAATGACTACACAGAATATGTGAGGTATGTTAACTTGTGTATTGGGAAGGGTTATGGTAGCTACAGGATCTGCTTCCAGTTCTGAAGGGAAAGCCTCTTATAGTGCTGGTAGGAAGCTGTGTCTATGGTCAGTAACAGTAAATCAGCTTAAAACATCTTGCACAAGGCTAAATGGAAACAAATGGAACTTCAGGGCTTAATTATAAAAAATTATTTCTATTTCATATACTCTGTACTTACAAATCATTACTAAAGCAACATGACTAAATCCTCTTATTCTGGTATCTACATCACTATTCATTAATGGGTCAATGATGCTCTGTCCTTTTGCACCATAAAGATCAGCTTAACCTTGGCCTGGGCAACAGCTGGATTAATTTGTTCCCAAATGAAGAAATTATTCAAAGTAGACCCTTGGTATTTAAGAAGATAAGGTTTTCAACTTCCACCAAGATCGGAAAAGGCACAGTAAATGAAATGAACAATTTTCTCATTACTAGTGATGTGTAACTACATGAAATCAATATTGTATCTGTAATACATATGTCATTTATAAAGGTGGCTGGCATTATAGATGGCACTACCTCAAGGTTACCTGGCAACTGCCACAGCACAATCTCATTTTCACCCACTTTGTCAAATACTAACTGGGGCTGAAGTCTTCCATCTGGATGGGAGCAGGGGTGATTGCTTTGCATTTCAATCAGATTAGTTTCACTATTTCTAGACAAAAGAGAGAAGATAATGTTTTGCCAATTTTAATACAGTCTGATAACCTTTATTTGAGAAGATGTCCCTGGTTGTTGTCATGAAGAATTAAAATGTTAAGAGTGGCTTCTGTATCTGGGTTATGCTTTTTGCTGCATGTCGAAAACTTGTCCAAATCTGTACAAATTTCAGCAAATCATCTTACACATGTTCAGTCAGGTGACTAGCTTTTATCAGTTCTTACAGATCAAATGTGAGAGAGCACATTGCAAAAGTAAAGGGCTATGGTAGAAGAGCTGCTCTTGATACCCAAAATCACACAGTTCTGCTGGTTGCAATTGTTTCAATAAAACATGAGGGGAAAGAATTGCACAGGACCAATCATATACCAATGAAATCAGTGAGACACAGTAGGACAGAAAGCAAGAGTACTGATAAGCATATTTAAGATCAAACCATCAAAATCCATTAGTGCTGTATCCCTAAAAATAGTCTTTGTTCTTTAAAGGACCATAATTTTAATAATCTCCCAAAAATTTCAATATTTTTTTCTTTTTGCTTGACCTATAGTACACTGAACATAGCAAGCAGTCCAGTTCGACTACTAGAAACCAGATGAACCTGTAGCCTTGGTTATTAGACCTGTTGTCCCCCAAGGTTTTTCCTTTATAGACTGAGTATATTTGATCTGGAAGCTACTGAAATTTAAACACAGAACCCTGCAATGCCATTCCTTGAAATCTCTTTTCAAAATATATGTTGGGAAACACTATATTTCTACTAGATTTTTCATTTAATGCAAGAGAAGTTTTAAAAAATTATACATTTGGATAGTGGTGCTCTCCCTCAGGTCCACAAGGCTGGGTGCTTGTGTGACTATTGCTGTAATAAGAGTTTTTGTGTGGTTCAATATCACTTAGCATTGGATTTTCAGATCATAACTTAGAGGCAATTACTGTCTACTCCCAGCAAGCTGGAAGCTGAATGCTCTACTCCCTCTGATTATACCTCGAGAGAGTACATGCCAATAACAATCTGAGCATTGATTTCATGTTGATTAATACTAGTAGTGAAATGTAAAAGAACATCACTCAACGCACAAGTTCATCAGCCATTTTATAGCAAACTGGTCTATTGGAGAACATTCCAAGAAAGCTTCCAAGCATGTGACTATACCACATGTCTACTTACAGGTCAACTTTACTGCTAATATGCAATTTCAGTGTCAAATTCAGAAAACCAGTCCTGTGCCCAGTCAGATGACAGAGGGAGATGTACAAGTAATTGATAGTCTTTTCCAACCTAATTGATTCTGTGATTCTGTGATACCTTTGAGATGAAAACTAGTGTCTGCAGGAACAAGAGCAAATGGGGTGTAATGGATTCTTACACCCTTTGGAAGAGCTTTTGGAGACTGGGACTTATTTCCCTTGAAATAAGTTCCCACTTATTATTGTGAGGAAAAGGCATAATAAATAGGAACTAAACTATGATCTGAAGCTAACTATCTCCCTTAATTCAGAACATTTTATCTTTTAAATCTTTTAAGTTGGTCTTTAGAGTTGGAAAAACAAGCACCATTGACTAACAGAGTCAAACTGTGTCTCAGAGAGTTTAGGAGCAGCATGGAGAAGATTTTTTTTTCTTGTGTTTGTGTTGCCCTGGCTTTTGCTAAAGCCTTCTGTTTTTAACCTTGGAGTCAGAAATTCTTTCTCACAGTATCATGTAAATAATAGCCAATGTTTACTTAACGGTAGTTTCTGTTTTTCATTCCTTTTGTGATAAGAGAACTTTGATGAGCATCCTTTTTCTCCAGTGGGATTGAGAAGGAAGTGACATGTCCTCCAATCCCTTGTGGAGTTGGGAATAGTATAAGAATGTGAGATATGTAAATAATAAAGTCTTTTCCTCCTTTCTGCTGAACCTGGCAGGTGTGAGAGCGTCTTTATTGTGTCTCCCCAGACACATGTTTGTATTGAGTATTATATGAACGCATAAAAAGAAGGCTCTGAATTTTGCCACCATTGTATTGTAAACCTGAGAGCATTGCCCTGAAACCAGGGAATTCATTTCAGATTGACCTATCTGTGGCAGAACAGAATCTACACATTAACACTATTAAACATCTATTTAACCTGTCCCCTTGTGCTTCTCTTTACTTTGCACCATACTTAACAAATTCAGGGATTTATTAGGGAGTGGTCCTCCATTAAAATCTGTAACAGTGGCTCGAAAATCTATTTATCTATTTCAAAAAGAGCATAGTAAGTTGAAAATTTGTATAATGTTTAGCTTTTCTAGGAGTATTTCTAGTACTTCAACACATGCATTTATATGCTTAACAATAAACAGGAAGTGCAAATCACGATCCATTTTCTGGCCAGTAGAGATGTATTTACCTCAACCTTGCTGACTTTTCTTGACTTTTTTTCTTTTTTTCTTAACACAAGCCTCTGACAGCTGCAGATGCCATGATGTCCTTGTTTCCTCATAATGAGGAAAGGCCACAACAGATTTCAAAGCAGGTTATGGACACAAATATGTATAATGCATTTGTAACTTTCAGTGACCTACATTTCATACAGCTACATGACAAGTTACCAGCTCAGTCACGTTTCAGAGAGAGCTTCAGAGTTTGGGTTTGTCCATTTTGCATATTCAAAATATATGATGGCCAGATGATACAATCCTTTTGTATTCAGCTTTTGAATGGACTGCATTTTTAAGCTTTGTTTCCATAGATTAAGACTAGGGGAATCCTCTGGATTATGGGAGAAATGTGGGACACAAGGAATCCTCTGAAGTTTAGTTTTCCAGCTGACTTGGAACTCTTGTGATATTAAGGTTAACTGCACAGTTACTTGTAATTTTCTTGCCCCTTGAAGCCTTTTCAGTGGAGTTGCATGGAAGCAAGAGAGCTTTGATAGTTCAAATCTTCATGCTGCCTTTCCTTATGTACTCACTCTTCTTCACAAACTCTTGTATTTCAGGGTGGAGAAGAACTAGAATTAGTACAGAGAAGGGCAGTCAGAATAACCAAACATCATTTAGGGAGAAAAATTAAATAGAATAGCCCACTATAGACTGGAATACAAACAGCTGGGGGAGAACGTGTTCAATGCATAAGGAATCATGAATGATGGGGAAAAAATAGGGGATGCTTATGCAGTGCTGCTCACAGCACGAAAGGTAGGTAGCATCAAAAACCTAAGCAAAAAGAAGCTAAAACTGGTCAAAAAAGAATTTTCTTTTGTTTGCATACAACTTGGCTGTGGAACTCACTGCCAGAGGGTGGTTGTCCAGGTCAAAAGCATAAAAAAGATTCAAAAGCAATTAGATACATTCCCAGAAGAAAAAATCTGCCAGGTATTACTGAATACATGAAGATAAAACCACTGTCTCAGGAAGTGCCTAGTCTGCAATTTAACAGAAACTGGGAGAGTTTAGCAGAAGAAAGGGCACTATACTCTTTCTGCCCTTTCTTTAAGAATGCCCAACTAACTTCTGTCAGAAATACACTACTGGGTAAAAACGATTTTCATCTGACCCAGAATAGCTGTTCCGCGTTTCTGATGCCTTCTTCAACTGCCTTGGCAACTCTGCAGGGATGAAAAGATTATGGTAAATTGAAGGCAGTTATGGGGACTTCTGTTTTTTGTCTGTCTTTGCAGAAAATATATCTTCAACAGGGCCAAAAAGTCTTGTCTCATATTTCTACCCTGGAATGGATCTGAAGACTTCAGATTTGCTTCAACTGTTCTTCACAGAATAAATGATGTGAGGCTGAAAAGACAGTGCCAAATACATGCTGGCTTTATTTACAGCTTCTACTCCAGAGGCTTTTTCTCCCTAACTCTGTAATCCTGCACTGAGCAGCACTGGTGCTTATCGTGCTTTGCCTTGCTCAGGAAGGTCATACTTCGAAGGGTGCAGAAAGCAGCAGCAGCTCAGGAAGGACTTCACTGACCCCTCAGCTCTAGCCCCTGGTAACTCGCTGTGCAATCAGGCAAACAATGACAGATGCAACCCCATCATCAGTGGTGAACTTACAGTCTAGACAACCAAAACCGAAATCCTGACACGGGTCTTGCTTGTCTGAGTCTTGATGCCCTCTGGGAGAGGGAAGAAAAAGGTACCTCCATCTGCTGTGAGGTGTCACAAAGGTGATGATGAGCCCATGGTCCAGCTACAGCTCCCTTCGCTTCCAATTTTTTTAGCAATTTATCCTTCATAAGGGGAGACACATGTACAGAGCTTCCTGAGCAAAACAGAGCCCAAGCTTCTTTTGCAGGGGCTGGTCAGTCCAATCATAGGGGTGCTTCTGGGAAGAGTAATTTTGAAAAATCAGGCATAACTTTTGAACCATAGAACCAGGTGGTTCTCCTGTCATTCGAGGAAGTATCTTAGTATTTTGTGATTAAATTTGAAGGAAGTTGTCATGGACACAGCCCATTTCTTTGCTCCACGCTTTCCAGAACCTGCAGGATACAATGAGATCTTTACCAAGTATATTGTTCAAATGGCCAAAGCACCGGTAATACGTGAGTGATAATGATCTCACAGTCTACCATGCCTTTGTCTCACACTTTTCCACTGTACTTGTAAATTCTTTCTTACGTTCCCAATGACTAAAATTACAGGGCAGGTGTGTGCATGGGCAGTATGGCTTATGCTATCAGAAGGGATTAAAACTAGGACCACATTGCCTTCCTTGGCTAGTAGAAGGCACAGAGACATAGTAGCATGGAGATCTGTGAAGTCAAGCAAATGCTGCTTACTAGCCCAGACAGAGCATTGTACTAATACAGCTCTATTACTCCAAGTATCTTGAGTAGCTTGGCTTTGCTTACACACTGCTTGGCTGTCCTCAGAGCTGTGAATGTATCCTGGGATATAATCAGTATTCACATAATGCAAAAGATCAGTAGCACTGGCACTGCCAGGTGAGAGTTACAAAAGCACACTGCTTATCTGCCACTGCATCTTAGAAATATGTGACCACTGCATCCTGCAGATACCAGATCTGGATAGGAGCCTTCTGACTTTCAGCTAGACCAGGCTTCAGCTGTGCAGGGGATCAACAGCACTGACTCCTAGGTAGCCTCTACTGCTGTAGAAGGCTGCTTTCAACAGCCAGGACAAAGCAAGGAGGATTTACAAACTCTAAGGATGGCCATAGAAAGCTTAGTTTTCTCTTCATGGCAAGACAGGAGGCTTCATCACCATCATCCCTACTCTCTAGCTGGACTTCCAGACATTGTGACATTTTAGGACACCTGCCATGAAACAGAGTCCAGAATGCAGGATTAAATAGGACCTCTTCCCTAAGCAAAGCTTACTCACGGAGTGACTTCCAGCAGGACATGGTTACTGTGTGTTTATGTGAGTACTACAGACAACAGACTCAAGGACTGATGGGCTCCTGTCCATATGGAAATGGAGGGCCTCACGTGAAAAGTTTCAGCAAGCTGACTCATGGTATTCTGACATATATGCTCGGGAAGAATCATCATGGCTTACTTGTTCCTCCTTCTGCATAATCTTACTGGCAGACCTTAAGATGCTCTAGAGAGCCTGAACATGACCTTTGTTTCTCACAAGCTGATGACATTACTACTGACAGAAAGTGTTTAGCAGGACAGAATCCATTTTGCTTGAACACATTGGACAGTGAGTGAAACATAAATGATTACAAATCTTGGTTCAGTGACATCGAGCATCTATGAAAAACACCGTAGCTCTGGTGAACATGCCAGCTGCAAAGGCCTTCCTGTAGGGACTACAGAGAAATTAACCAGTAAGCTCATGATGCATATAGCTAGAAATAATCTGAAATTAAAAATTAATTCAGTTTCATCAGTGGTTCCCTGAAAATAAGCAATTAATTATTTACTACTTATAGATACATATTTATCTTTTATGTTCCAGAGGTCCAAATGAACTCTGGTACATAAATTTTACTTTAAAAATATCTAAATCACCATCATAGTTCTTTTTGCTGTTTTCCTCCCAGGAAAAACAAAAACAAAGCCTTGAAAAGCCAGAAACCGACCTTCATGCTCATTTCCACTAAGCACAACACAGAATAAAGAGGAAGCATATGGGTGGGAAACAATTCATCATCGCTTCAACTTGAGGCTTGATGTATAGCATCACAGTGCCCTGACAACCTCAGCCGCTAGCTATCACCAGATTTTTCATTCCAAGGAAGGTGGCAGAGCATGGTATGAGGCAAGAAGCTTTGGGACACTACTTTTAATTTCTCAGAGGTTGGTTTATGGCCTGAAATTGGATGCTAAATGGTATTTCTGTTAAAGGTTGGGGTATTTTGGTTAGGGTTTTTTGTGTGTTTGTTTGTCGGTTAGTTGATTGTTGTTGGGCTTTTTGTTTGTTTTGTTGTTTTTTTTAATTCTTAGTATTGTAGCAATAGGCTACACCTCTCCACCTCTGGCAATAACCTATCTACCTCCAGACCTTTCTGGCATAATTCTAAATCCTTTTCTTTTCTGACAGGACTTTTACATTCTGGCCTTAAAAGGCAACCATGGATTATGCATTCAATATATGTCTGAACACAGGATGAGCCCTTATAAGTATTTGGACAAGGGACAGCCCTTGAAAGCCCAATATCCTATGGGAAATGCTACGGCTGATTCACCAGGTGCCAATATCCTGCCTGGTAATTCACTATCGGTACTCTTCCAATTAGCAGTAGGAGACACAACCGCTAATACTGCCAGCTGCTACCTGGAATGCCTGTCTTATCTCGTGTCTTTTTCTTTCCATTGTCTGCTTGTCTTCTTGTCTCTTCTAAGAGAGATTCTGCAAGAAGACGACGACGTTGTAACACTCAATTAACCGATGCAGTCACAAAAAGGCAACTAGCATACAAACTAGAGATAAGGCAGGGAAACAGCAAACTGAAGAAGGTAGGAGGCTTGGTGAGTAGGAAGCATTCCAGGTGTGAAGAGGAAGGTCGGAGCTAGTGGAGTGGCTGTTCTTTCTCCTGGAGGCTGGCTTGTTGCGGACATTAAGGTGTGCGTTCCTGTGAGGCACAGACAAGCAGCTTAAGTCGTGACCTTCTGCATTTGCCAGCTAGGGAGAAAGGCGTAGATCTCACTGTCACTTATTTGACCCCACTCGTTTCAGGGTATACCCACAGCCGGCACAGACGCCGGTGTGCTGGCCTGGCTCCCTGCGTCCGGCCCGCTGCGGGAGCGCCCGCGGCTCCGCAGGGCGCTGCGGGACACCGGGGCTGCGCTGCGGCAGCGCCGCCGGGAGCGGGAACCTGCCCCGCAGGCCCGGGCTGCGCTCAGCAGCAGCGGCAGGAGCAGCNCGGCAACAACTGACGTGTCCCCGCCATGGAGCTCGGCGTGATTCATCAGCGGCGGCGGGGCGGCAGCGGGGTGCCGCGCTCCTCTCCCGCGTAGGCACTGCTGCGCCGGGGGCAGCCCCAGCACCGCTCCGCCGCCTGCGCCGCCCTCCTCCTCCTCTTCCTCGCCGCCTCTCCTCTTCCCCCGCGACTAGGCGAGGATCCCGGGGGAGGCAAGATGGAAGAAATCCTGCGAAAGCTGCAGAAGGAGGCGTCGGGGAGCAAGCACAGGGCCATCAAGGAGAGCTGCACCTGGGCTATCGGTAAGGGGCGCGGGCAGCGGCGCCGGGCTGCCGACGGCGGAGCGGAGCGGGGCAGGAGCCGCCGATGGAGAGGTTTTGTAACGGAGGGGGTAGGGAGACCTCAACAAACTTGTTCAGCTGAGCCTCCGGCGGCTAGGAAGGGAGCGGAGCACCTGGGCCGTTCGAAATGCCCGGGAGCTCCGCGCTGCTGGCAGGGGCCGTGGCACCTGCTGCAGGTCCCGGAGAGCATCCGCGCCCCTCGCCTTCCCTACCGCCTGCATCTCCTTCGTGGCTCTTGCGAGGCAGATATATGGGTATCAGTTGCTGTCAGTTTCCGTGTGTGTTTTGGAGGTGTTGTCTTTTCCTTTAAAGGTCCCCCTCCCTCCCTTAAACCATCGTAAAAAACCCACGCAGTACAGTTTTTACGCTGGCTTATGTTCGGGAATCTATCTTAAAACCCAGAAGTTTGTTTTACTGGATTCCATAAGCAATTTTATCCTTGCTGTATAATGATCCGTGTAACGAGTTAATCTTTTAAGGGTAGAGGGGCTTAGGTACATTTCAGCATCCACCCATTTTCAGAGATTGTTTGTGGCGTGAAGTGTTTTTTGACACTAAAACCCTGGAACACTGATCATGAAGACTCTTTACTTAAATGACCATAACTGGGATATTTTCCACTGCTTTAATTTTTTTTTTCATCCATACAGAGCTGCAGCATTCTGTAGTAGATCAGACCTGTTGCTATCTTGTTACTGGCCTTTCATCTTGATGTTGCATGGGTGGCTTCGTTAATTGTGTGTTAGTCTTGCACAGATATCCTACTGGTACAGTTTTAGTGGATGTGCTGCCAAAGTGCTGATAAGTGAAAGGGAAAAGATGGTACTCTATGCCTTCTTACTGGGCATGCAATGTCCTGACAGATTTATGCAAAGCTCTGGCAACCTAGAGCAGCAGTGGTTATTGTTCTGTCAGCTGGAGTAGGTGTAGATTTTAGGATCATTGGCTTGGAGACTGTAGCCAGGTGTATTACTGTGGTTGAACTCAGAAGGTTCTTTTAAAATCCCTCTTGTTTCCTTTAATTATACAGAAACCTTGGATTCTCCTGATGCTGCTATCAAGATACCTCCATATCAGCTGAGGTAAGAATATTGAACTTGAGTTCTGTAGAGCTTGTGAGTATTTATAAAATTGAAGCAAAAATTTTGAATTAAAAGTGAGGTAGACAGAGGAGTGGGCTGCATCTGTGTGATTTCTATAGTTTGTAGGTATACACATCTAGGCTGGTAGTAGTAGATAATTTTCTGATGAGCCCTTGGCCTTTGGCCCTGAATGAGATGTAAGGAAATGTGTTAAAATGGGCATGAGTAGGTATAGTGGTTAGAAAGGAGGGCTCTCTTACGGTCTAGAGTTTCCCTTCTAAATGCCACCTTTCAGTATAAGCAGTGATGCTTCTTAGTTCTTCTCAGTGTGCTTGTGTTCTTTTAAATCTAAATCAGGTTTTGTTACTGAAAATAAATATTCTAGAAACTGAAAAGTTATATCATCATATAGCTAGGACACTGGCTAGGAACTAAAATAATACAGTTTCTATGCCTACTTCTTCCTTTAGCCTGCTAGATTATCTTGAGTGAGCCTTCTTCCTTCTTCCCAACCTCCATTTGTACATATGTAAATTGGGAGAGGTGGCATCACCCTCATTTGCCTAGCTATTTAAAATCTCATTTTGGAAATTGTCATTGTTATGGAGTAAATAAATAGGCAAAATTATTCACTGTCCTTTCTAATAGAACCATTAGGAATCATCAAAAGAAGCTAGCAAGTGCACTGTTTAAAACAGAAGCACGTTCTTTCACACAGCTTAATAGTTAAGATGTGAAATGCTTAGGCTTGCCTTATTAGAGATTGTAATGGATGCCGAAAGACTGCATGCATGCAAAAAGCACCTCAACAAATCCATGGAAGAAATTGATTGAAATCTATCAGATGCACAGGTACCCTTCTTATACAGAAGTACTTTAATCAGAGATGATCAAGTCTGTAAAGGAGTACATAGGAGTGTTGCTGTATGTTTGGCTTGTCCTGTGGTTCTCTTAGATATCCACTGTGAGCTGCTGACAGAGGGGACATATTTTTTTTGCCACTGTATTACTCTCCTGAGAGTGTTTTTATCACCTCATTATTCCCTGCTGCTCCTTTCAGATATGCTTTGCAAGGAAAGTTAGGGATTGAAGAGCTAGTTATTCCAGAGCAGTCACCAAATAGGGAAAGAATAGGAGCATTTCTTTTGCTACTCTAAAAGCCTGTCAGCTGCAGTCCACAAGAGGCCTCAAGTCAAGGAGGGAGGGATGTAGGGCAGGTCTGACATGACCAGAGCCAGACACATGCATTTCCAACACAGGCTGGAAACAGCTGGATGAGTAATTCCCAGTAGGTCCATTAGAATTATGTTTAGTTGACACTGTGGCTGGAGAAAACTTGGCTCTTCACCTTCCCATTTGTCAGCCTCTATCTTTAATATGGTGCGTGGTCTCTGCTTTCAAATGCTATTGTCGTTCCCTATGAGTTAGTTAGCTAGCTCTTACCACAGCTCTTCCTTTGTCATTTGCCTACTACCTCTTTACAGAGAGGCCTTTTTCTCTTCTTCCTCCAGCGCTCTTAATGATGTATTTGTTTAGTTGGGGTGGTTTTCCCACTGTAAATCCCAATCTTTTTAAATAAAGCTAATACCTTTGCAGGTGTAGCTATGATGAAGTAAGCTCTTGATGTTAGACTCATCAGTAGCAATGCACTCATTATTACTGGATGTTTTGGAAAATGAAAGGTACACAAGAGGATTTGGACAAAAGGTTTTGTTGTGGGGTCCTTGGTGAGGCTCTGCCACACAACCTTAGATAGTGTGGGAGATGTTGCTAAACTTACCCTTCAGTCTCTGATAACAAACTACTGCCAGTCTCCAGATCAGCACACTGGGCCACATCTTGGGTTGGAGTTCACCTGCATGACGTACAAATCAGATAAAAGTTCTTCACTTGGTATTTGTTAAAAAGCAGGACCATGATGGCTTGGTTCCTAACACTGGAAAAGAATAGCCTTGAAAGTAGAGCAATGGCTGTGACCAGAAATACAGACAAGATACAGGATGGAGATGTCCTGGCCGTGCCTCTTTTCTGCTTTCGTCTTACATCAGGTGCAGATTGTATCAGCTGCTGTAACACACATCAGCCTCTGCCTGCTCATCCGCTTGGAATCTGAATCTACTCTTCATACTTAAGTTCTTTTCTTTCTAGAACTGAAGAATGAAGGCTGCTCACAAGAATGAGAATATGTAAACTGTATATTCACTTCTTTTTTACTTACAAAAAGCCATTTTCTGCTTCTGACACCCCAGTTCTAGATGAGTAGAGGTTCTTCATAATGTTTTCTTTTGTAAAATCGTGATCCTAGTGTGAGAATGGGGAGGACAAGGTATCTCTGCTTTTCATCAGTCCATGACCATTTGAGTTCAAATTTCTTACATGTATTATATCAGTATCAGCTACATACTTATAATCACTGTAGTATTGGGGTAGATGACTTCTGTGTTTTGGCTTGCTCCTGACCTGTCCACAGTTTTGCCTTGTGCTGGGCTCCTGTTACTGAACATGAGGCAGACACATTACTGTTCTCTGATACCTGTGCAATTAATTGGGGGTTTCAGCTGTAGCATTTGCATGGCAGCTGTTTCCAGGACTTGTCTGGTAGCAGTTTAGAAAACACATGTCTGCTATGTTTGGGAGCGCCTGAGGTACTTTTGCCCCAAGGGAGTCCCAGTGACTGGACATCCAGGCTGGAATGTAATTCTTTTATTAGTTTGATAGAGATTTGTTGGGTGTATCTTCAGGGAGCTAGATGAGACTATTTTGCTGTTCAACTTCCTTTGATGTTAATTTGACTTATGAATCCAAATCCCAGTTAATGACCTTGCATATTGATTCTAGTGAGGGGCATTATTTAAATGTCTCACTTCCTAGAGAAATACAAATCTCCAACAAATACAGAGTTTCCCACAGAGTCTTGTCAGCTCTGCCTTGAGATAGAAATATGTGTGTGATTTTTCAGTATTTTTAACTTATGATCAGAGTATTGGGGAAGGGTGTGAAATAATAACAAAGATTAAAGTGGATCTAGATGAAAATGGACTTAAGTCAGTTCAAGGCTTTGCTATAGATGTTCCATGAATTCCTGCGAAGGGAGAGTCACATAACCCACTGGGAGCTGGTCTCTTGTTGCCTGCCTAGTACGATGAAATTTGTCTCTGAACATGAGTTGTGAAAATTGGATATATACTAAGGTCTTAAGGAGGCTGGCTGGCTGGCATAAATAATGAATTAGATAAGAGGAATTGATGTACTGGTGTTTTAATTGGTGAATTGATCACATGGAAAATAGCTTAAGAGACCTTAATGTCTCTTTGTCTGCCAGCAAACAGTTGTTTGCTACTCAGCTGGACTACATTCACTTCAGTATTTTCAAGATGGCAAATTCTCCCCTAAGGCCTACACTATACACTGAACAAGGCTCTCTTCTTGGCTTTTTGTGATTTTAGAGGCTGAAATACGAGCTATAAAAGGTAACTGAACAGACACGAGAAAATGAGCTTTGAAAAAGAATGTTTGATCGGAGCAGTTTAATACTCGTGAGGATTATCTACATATCAGAGAATAAAATAAGAATAAAATAAGCAGGTGCCAGTCACTTACCACTTTGAAAAAACTTGGGATTGCCAGAGTTTCTTGGAATGCATTATGTAATTAAGTCATGCCTTACAGGCTATGTAAAACTTAGTGACTTGCTATCAGCACAGACTTGCTGCTGTAGAGAGGAGGTTGGTTGGGACTTCTGAAGGAGCTTCTTTTTGGAAGGAAAGCGAATTGGGTTTCCATAGCCAGGTTTTGGTAGCAGGGGGGCTACAGGAGTGGCTTCTGTGAGAAGCTGACAGAAGCTTCCCCTGTGTCCAGCAGAGCCAATGCCAGCTGGCTCCAAGACAGACGTGCCGCTGGCCAAATCTGGGCCAGAATGGTGGCAACACCTCTGTGATAACAAGTTTAAGAAGAAAAAAGTTGTTTGGCAGACATACTTGCTTCCAGGGAAGAGTGGGGTGAGAATATGTGAGAGGAACAGCACTACAGATGCCAAGCTCAGTGAAGAAGGAAAAGGAGGAGGTGCTCCAAGTGCCTGAGCTGAGATTCCCCTGCAGCCCATGGTGCAGATTGTTGTGAAGCAGCTGTGCCCCTGCAGCCCATGGAGGTCCATGGGGGTGCAGAGCGCCACCTGCAGCCCGTGGAGGAGACTCATACAGGAGCAGGTGGATGCCTGAGAGGAGGCTGTGAGCCTGTGGGAAGCCCATGCTGGAGCAGGCTCCTGGCAGGCAACTGTGGACCCATGAAGGGTGGAGCCCATGCTGGAGCAGGTTTCTTGTTAGGACTTGGATCCTTGTGGAGGAACCATGTTGAAGTAGGCTGTGACTCCTTTCCCTAAACAGTGGCAGGAACATGTGATGAACTGACCATAGCCCACATTCCCTGTCTCCCTGTGTCACTGGGCAGGGTGAGGGAGGAGTGGGAGGAAGGTGTTTAGGTCTTATTTTACTTCTCATTATCCTGCTCTGGTTTTGTTAATAATAAATTCAATTAGTATATCTAATTTGAGTCAGTTTTGCCTGTGCCAGTATCTGGTGAGTGATCTCTGTCTGTCTGTATCTCAAACCATGAACCCTTTGTTATATTTTCTCTCCCCTGTCCGGTTGTTGAGGGGAGTGACAGAGTGGATTTGGTGGGAGCCTGGCATCCAGTCAGGGTCAACCCACTAAAATCGCTTTTGTATTTTGCACTGGCCTTTCAGAAATTATCAGTTATTCTGGAGATTACAGCTGGAAGGTCAGAAGTCAGTGATGAGCAGGGTCCTGTGTAATAACCAGCTCTTGTCCAGTTCTATCTCTTCCTGTTTGTGTCCCAGTACTAATCATGTTGGTGCTAGCTTTTGAGGGCAAGCACCCTCTGAAGTTTCGTGAACTTTTTCTGTAGTCATGGACTTTTGGGGATGAAAGTGATAGTTCCATTTTTTTTTCTTTTTTTTGTATCTAGATTTGCATCTGGCATACTTCTTGAGAGTATGCAGTTTATAATCTCTTCAATAAAACATGCTCACTCATTTTACCTTACATGTGCTCAACAAATAATAAAAGCAGTAGTTGTGGTATGATCATCACCAAACAGACAATGCTATAGAGACTTTCAATCCACTTAGCTTTGCAGGTAATTCATCCACTCACAGAATCTTGAGTCTTGGGATGCATTTTGCCTTCTCTATTGTGAAGAAACATTTGTGATTTCATCGTTTTTGTCTTCTCCCATCTCTTTATTTTGTTCATATTTTCTGTTAGTTTCTTTCTGCTGGGAGAGAGTGGATAGGGAAGCTGATACGTGCATAGCAGATCCCCTGAACAGAAGTAAGGAGTGGAGAGGGAGGAATGGTTGTCTCTGAGGGTTTTTTTCTGTGGGGGTGGTTTTAGCGTATCTCTCTCTCTATTTTACTCCTTCTCTTTTTTTAAAACAATTTGTTTCCTGTTCTTGCTGCCACAACCACCTGACATTAGGTGCTCCTGTGGTTTCTTCCTGGATATGACTGCTCAGTGTGACTCATGCTGCTCAGCCATTACATGGTCACCATGTGGCATTCAGCAAGTGGATTAAGAGTTCCCTGGCAGGCAGCTGGCCAAGAAGAGATTCTAGTGACAGTGTGGATTACTGACCTGCATCTCCCACGCTGGCGGTTTGCAGCCTGGATCCAGACTTTGGGGGACACTTAGGTAGTCCATTTGGTGTTTCAGATGGTGAATATGCACTGGTCTTTGATTTAAAATGTTGCACTCCTAGTTCTAATGTTGGGGAGTAGGTGAGGGAAAGAAATTAGTGTTTAGAAAGGCAGTGTGGCACTGATACAGTATTTGGATCAATCTGCATGTTTAATCTGGGATATGTAAGTGGCCCTGTTTCTTGTCTAATGGGCAGGTATTTTTAATCTCAGCAGAACTTTGCATCTGTTCTGGGACCCTAAGAGGTGGTAGTGTTGGAGAGGAAAGGGATATGTAGGGTCAGTTTCTGTGGAGTGTGTCTGAATTCTTGCTATCAAGACAAGATTCCGAAAGTGTTGGAAGGCTTCAGGAGTCCCTGAAAACCTATTAGCTGGAATTATGACTCTTGAAGGTATTGGGCAAGGTTTGCCATTGTTATGAAAAAAGGTGCATGGTTTCTGTTACTCGTGTGTTTGAGTGAGGGTTTTTTGTTTGGCTTTAGTGGTGTTGTTTTTAAAGGGCAGTGCTTGCTTTTTCTGAAACCAACTTTCTGCCTTTCCTGATGTTCTTTGTATTAGTGAACCATAATATTCACCACTGCCTTGGGTCTTTGTTCCTTTTATAGACCTTTCTAAAAATTCATTCTACTTTTGTGACAAAAGCCCACAGTGAACTAGTCTTGGCTGGGATAAGGTTGATTTTCTTCATGGGGGCTGGTAGAGTGGGAATGGGGAGCAGCCGTGTGGGGCTGAGGTTGAGAGCAGCCATGGTTTTAACTGTTTGAAGTCTAACAGCAAATGCAACTGAAATATTGACCTAAAGGTCTAAGAATGTTAATGAGATAGCAGTGTGTGTGTGTTTGTTTTAAACATTTGATCTTTCAGTGCTTGCAGAAGAGAAGAAAATGAGAACATCATGAGGCTTTTGATAATTGCCTTAGAGAATGAAATATGGTTGGGGACGGGAAGAGGGGTGGCACTGAAACGGAGAGGACTGTTTTCCTGCTAAATCATGCTTTACTCTGTGCTGGTCTTTGTGTGATGCTGTGCAAATCATGACTTTCCTTTGTTTTGAAAATGAAGGGGTGAGTGGGAATAATGAAAGTCTTTTTTCACATTTCCTTTGTTTACATTCCATGAAAAGTAACAAAGCTTTAGGAAATTCACCACCTTTCATTTCCTTGAATGTTTGTTTGCTTAAGAAATGGAATATGCTTAAGTGCGGTGAGTATAAAATTACGTAATGCTTTGCAAACATGGGGATATTTTTAGCAACCACCCCTTAGGTCTGTCAAGATTTAGCACTGAACTGCTGTGAAAGTTGAAAGGCATTGCAAGGTACAGCATTGACCTTCAAAATTTAACTAGTAATGACCAGAAATATACCTCATTCTCCCATTTCTTCATCTGACTTCTGTAACTCACAGCTGCAGTGGAGAAAATAAGTAATTCACAGAATGTCCATGCAATAGTACCTCTGTGTCTCCTTTTCCGTTCCCTTAGCCCTATCTTCTCCCAGCATTGTAAAACTTCTCTTGATGGAAGCTTAATTCTCATAAAACATTTCATTTGTTATTTTCAGTGTACTTAAATTTTGAAACAAAAATACTTTCACTAGACAAATCCTTAGCTTCCCTTCAAATATAGGGAAGAGAGGACTTACCAAGTATAGGGAAGAGAGACTTCGTGGAATAGTTTGATAAGCTTTCAAAATTATAGGCTGAGCAAGTCCAGCTTGTCACCTCATCTTCATACTCCAATTCATATTATAATCAGCAAAATCACCTAAAGGATACAGATTGCTGTATAAATAAGACCTGGTGAGGTTTACATGTGCCGTCAGGTTCCTTAAGAGCAGAGTTTGTAAGTGACTATGATTTCTTGTGCACAAAGGGCAAATATCTATTTGGGTGGATGTTCTAGGGAAAGCAATGATAACGTATCAGAGAGAGATTACACTGGAGCTTTGGAGACTGAGAGCGTCTGATTATTATTTTGGCCTTGTCCACCTAACTTTAATATTGTGTAGAATCTTTCGCTGTCTCTCTTCCTCTCCTCTCAAGTAAAGGTGCACCTTGTACGACAGGGTTTTTTTGTTCTGTTTTGTTTTCATCTTGACAACAGTGTCAGGCTCCTATCTAGGAACTTTGTGTTTCTGTTAAAATCAAGATGTTATTAGCTAGTATAGCAAGGAGGCAAATGACCTCAGAAGTGCTCTTCCAGCTGAGTGACTGTGCTGAGGTACTTAATTGCAATTGTATGAATTTTGTGGTCTTGGCTGCATTGGGTTGGCTGGAAGATTAAATTGTTCACATTTGCTTTTCCCATGAGTAGAGCTATGCTGCTTCTGTAGTGGCAAATTCATTTATCTTGGAAGGGACATAAATGAAAAAGATTAGAAATACCATTATGTCACTTCTTTAATACCAAGCAGTTTTAAATTGCAATCTTGTTCAAGATTCCAGGTTGGAAAAAAAAATTATTAAAGTTCTAGCTAAGAAACTGTGTGAAATTACATTTAGGCATTATTCTTCACTTTCTCTTCCCTGTGTCATTAAGCATCCTCTGATAAGCAGGTCATATTTCGCTGCAAAGGCAGGCTTATTTAACTGTTGGATGAAGACTTTGTGTCTTGGTTTGAAAAGCAAAAGGATTGAAAGGAAGAGGGAATACATAAAAAAAGAGGAAGGAAAAATTAAATACTGAGCTGGATAGAACTCTGAAAGAGCTGATATCAGCAGCTGAGGTGAGAAAATTGGATATGGAAAGAAAAGGAACGTTAACCTTACGTCAGAGGAAAAGAAACCTTTCCATTGTAACTGGATAAAGCAAAGAGTTTTGTGCTCTTTAGGAAGGAAAAGAATGAGATTTTTTTTTTTTAATAAGATGCAAGTGATGAGAAAGAAAAATGAAGATGCCTTTAGCCAGAAATTAAAATTTCTTTGGTTATTAGTAAAGGTGGAAGCTCACCTGATATGTGCAAAAATATGAGGCAAATCTCATGACATGGGAAACATGCCCACAAGTGTCTCTCTACTTGTTACTAGCTTGTTAAAATCCTGGCCCTGTTGATGCAAGTCAGCATTTATATCTACATGGCGTGATAACAGTCTCCCAACCATTTTGGGGTTTTTTTGCAGGACCTGTAAGGCTGCAACACTGAGTACTTGTTCATTCTCATATAGCACTGTAACACCAAAGTTGTCTAATAGTGCATGATCATCTTGTAGTGGCACAGTGTCATAAAGATAACCTGGTTTATTTTTTCTTGAAAAGGAGGGTTCTAACTGGAATGCTTCAGATTTTGTCTTGTATCCTATTGCTCTATTATGTCTCTAAGTACTATTGACAAACTTGTACTTGCATAGAGGTACAAATTTTAGTGCTGGAGGGATCTGTTGTAATCATCTGGTTTGACTTCTTGCATTGTGGAGGTGGGAGAACTTGCTCTATACTTATATCCTGTGGAGTCCAAACCTCTCTCTGAGCTTGACTGTAATTCTCTTTGTAAGTGGGATGGTCATATTTCTGCAGTAATTATTTCTCTACAATGTGAACAAGGACTTAAAATCTTCCTTCTTCTTGAAGAGCTGTTACTGGAAAAATGATGTATTTATTCCCTGTTCCTCATCCAGGCTTTAAATACTTCCATTATGAACCCCAAAATTGTTGGTGGAACCTTTTATCAACGTTCTCTAAACTAGCGCAGGAAAAAAGATTTATGTTTCTACTTTTATACGTACATGTGTTCATATATACAGTACTAGAATTTGTTTTATGTAAATTAAGTCATCCCTTTTTGTGTGAGGACAGTGTTTGCTTCTGTTTGGTTTACTTAAGGGTAGCAGCTGTGGGTACTTGCAGAGTTCTAAGAGTTTGTCTGTACCATTTGTTTTCTCATCATGGGCCAACTCTTCTGCTTGAGTAAGTGATGCTAATAATATTACACTGTGCTCCTCTGTTCATTTTAAGCAGCCAAGACAGAGAAGATCTTTTCAACTGTTGGTTACTCTGACTAAAAAATGTCAGACTTTGGCTATGACTGTTATCCTGCCTAATAAACAGTGTATCAGAAAATGGCAACAGTGGTGAATCAAATTCTTATCTGTTCTTTGCCTGGGCTGTGAATTATTCTATGGAATGCAAAGTGCATGCTGATAAGGCCTTGAGGTTCTGCATTTGCTTCTCCTATGTAATTTTCAGCAGGAAGATAATGCAGAGAGCTGTCTTATTTTTAATCTTTAATTTTCAGAACTGGGGTTAAAAATAATATGATTATCACCGTTTGCCTGAAGGGAAAAATGCTTCATTTATCAGGCCCCTTTCCCTAAATCAAGGAGGGGAAGGTGTGCTGTGAGGCTGTGTTCCAGGCACTAACAACAAGGAGTTAAAATTAGAAAATTTCCTATCTTCATTACATTTTTTATCATGAGAGTGAATTAATGAGCCATTATTCTTTTCTCACTAAAGGCTTTTTTGTCATTACAATGAGAATAGAAAGATTTTTATGATCTCTCTACTTAAAATAGTGATTTGTCTTGCTCTAACCTTTCTGGCAGTCTGTTTTGACTGACCTGTCATAGCATCCCTTATTCCAGACCTGCAGGGAAAGAGATTGGTTGACGAGCCACAGCAAGCTTGGACAACTAGAAAGGTCATTGTAACCTAGCGTGCTGAATATAAAGGCTGTGTTTGTTCTCATGACTCATTCTGCAGTTGGCAAAGTTGACAGTCACAGAGTGGGGTAGCTCAGGAGGGACAGCCTGTGTTCTGGGAGGTGCTGGTCCTGGATTACACACTTGGTTCTGTTGCTGAGCTTTTTACTTGCCTTGGTGGGTAGCTTCTACTCTTCCAAGTCAAAGGTGTTCCCTTGCTTTCGTTCTCCCTCTGTGTTGTACTTGATGTGTTTCAGTCAGGGTTAAGTTGGTATTTGTGCCTCAAACTGTATGTGTATGTATGTCCACACTGGCATGCAACAGTATGGATACTTAGGAGTTACAGTGTGAAACTACTTTCTGTACATTATGTGAATGGAGAATGTTCTTAAACATGTTTGGGAGTATATTGTTGTGCTTATTCTGAGAACTTCACTTACGTAAGACGTCTTACATGTGTAGCACTACAAAACCTGGATGAATTGTCACGTAACAGTACAGAACTGCAGACGGTGCAGTAAGCAATGAGATCCTTTGGTGGGGGACTGCTCAAAACAGGGTGGAATTCTAAAAGAGCTGCAAAGTATAAGAGAAAACCTAATTCCCTTACTTCATTGCACTCAAATCCATTGAGCTAATTCTGGTCTGCATTCCCACTTGTGCAGCCTTATCAAACCCGGTTCTTAAGACCTTAGAAGGGACTGACTGTTAATTTCCATCATTCTCTCCCTTTCTGCCTGAGGAGTATCTGCCGTGTCCTTCATGTTCTCATGCTATCAGATGATGCATTTAAATGGCAGGTTGAACTGAAGTGGGGAAGGTGTTCAAGCTAATCAAACATTGTAAGATATCTCTGCAGGTGTTTTATAGCTGTAGCATGGAAATGCTAAAGGTTTAATTGACTGAGTGTGTAACAAGAACAGGAAATGACACAATGGCAATTCATTTTCTCCAAGAATACAGTGGGAACACAGTCTGCAGCAACCTTAATTAGATTTTCAGTTAAACATTTTTAGCAAGGATGGGAAATTCAGTTAATTGAATCTATTCTAATTTCCATCCTCCTGTTTGTCATTTTTTGCTCTTCTTTTTGGGACATATCTCAAAGCTCTCATTGTTCTCTGTTCATTGCAGTATGTGATGACAGATGGCAGGCAACATGCTGATGTGCAGGGTAGCTACACATAAGCCATAGGAGCTCCCACCTGTCTTCATTATCATGAAACTGAACTGGATCCACTCCAGTGGCTTATGACTTTCTTTATTTTCCCCTTTCCTCCCAGTCTTCATCCACTTTAATGTGAGAATAAGTTTGTTCTGTATTAATAATGCCCAAAATGTTTATGTGCTGTAGCAAAAATCTGTAGGAAGTCTAAAAAAAAAAAAAGGTATTCTGCCCAGAAAAGATACAGGTGTAAATAACCATCAGTTTTTAGCATCCTTCAGTTAGTACTATACGCTGTACTAATTTTTTTCCTTCTTTTTTTCCTGCCTGTTTCTGGCTGATTGGGTACCAGTTAATGCACAGGTACCTTGTTTTGGCACCTGTTGATCTGCTGATTTCAAATGTGAGTTCTCCCTCAGAGGGTGATGATGATAACTTCTTTAACAGGGAGTATAACAAAATCACAATGTAAAAGTTAGCACTTAAAGGTGGTTTCTGGATTAGAGATGTATTGCTGTGGCACCTCGCTATCACACTCTGCCTGCATGCTGTATCTGTTCTTGGATCCAGGAAAAACTGGCTTTGGATATGTAGGTGATAGCCAGCTGTGTACTGGCTAGAAGATTGCTGTCTAAACCATGGAGTAGATATTTTGGCAGCTACTGCAGATCTGGATTGTGTGACACTCTTATGAGGAAATATTTTCTAGATGGTCTGTAGTTTTGGGTGCTACGCTCACAGGTTTCAAGAGTCCTTCTAGCTAAATTGATTCCAGAAACATTCAAGAAAGGAACTCGGAGAAATTTGGGCTTTTTGCCTGCCTATTTCTCAGAATATCCTAAATGGAGCGAATGGTTGGCTTTTAGTTAGAAACCTATTTTAAGATAGACATGTAGTCTGCTTCAAGTTCTTTAGAATTCATGTTTCTTTTAGAAAGCTACTTGTAGTGTTGTGCAAAGTGGCCTTTCACAAGTTCCCATAACCTGTGAAGAAGGTAAAAATTAAAAGACCTGCAGATTCTTAAGAATATTTGCCGAGTACAGAAGCTTGCTGTATTGCTTAACTGGGCAATGCTTGTGACTCTCAAGACTTTAATTTATCATTAAATGAAGGGGTTGCATTTCAAAGAGCAAATAGAAGATTAGTGCTCCTTCTGGTAGCTTGTGATTTGTGGATTTTGAGGGAACGGTGGAAAGGAATAATAACTGAACAAACCCAAAAGAGTTGATTTTCAGAGTGAAAAATCAGTCCCCTCAGCAAGCAGGATCCACTGGATAAGTTACAAGCTAGGTTCCCCAAAGGTAAATAGCCAGTGTTCAGTAATCTTCATTTGTGTTTTTATAAGAAGAAAGTTTAGGTTGTAGACTGCCATCTTAGAGAGATGCTGGTAGGTTATGGGCAGACCATGCATGATTTCAGGTAACTTTGGCAATGCCTCTGAAACTTCAGTAATCACTGTTGCTCTAGCCTGGGGCTTCTCCTTAGCTAGCTGTGAAGGAAGGATTATTGATTTCCAGTTGGGTAAGAAGAGACTCATGTAGTTGTTTCCTTCTTAGCTTGCACACATTTGTCTCCATGGGGAGGAAATTAACGTGATTCCTAAAGGGCTCCTTGGGGTGGAATGCAGACAGTTGAAGTACCGAGACTGCTAAGGGCTGGCACAAATGGTTTGCCATAAGCAAATATGTCTACACAAATGCAAAAAATAGGCTCTATGAACGGGTAAGTGCCTATTATGGTATGTAACCTAATGAAGTGCAAACCTTCAGGGAGCTGCAGTTGAACGTGGGCTGAGTATCTCTGATCAGGAATGAGTTTCCTGCCAACTGGCAGGATTTGTTTAAAGGGCTTGTGGTTGGTAGGTGTTCATCAGATGCTGCAGCCCTTCTCTGATATGGAGCAAGGAGTAAAGAGAGAAGTCACAGCTCCAGACGCTGTTTGATTTGGTCACCTAATTAAATAAATTCGGTATCTGAACACTGAATCAGAAGTATCTAAAATAATATCTTATTTAATAATTTATATTAATATTAAAGTAGTGTTATTCTGTAATCAGAGTACAGCTAAGTTATAGTTGTAGCACATGCTAGTTCAGGTGTAAACCAAAATCAGTGTTCATATGCTTTAGTCTACACTATTTATAGTTGGAGGGAGCTAACATGCCAGGGCACACTGTACTGTAGAGGAGACCATAGACTAAAAATCAACTAATAGAAAGTGGATTATGAAACTACTTTTCTGGAAACTTAAATATTAAGCAGAAGGTAAGTGACTGAAGTGTAATCCTCAACATGCTGAGTTGAAAGACCACTAGTGAGTTGTGGATCAGTCCCTTCTTTATGCTTTGCACATTTACACATGCGCACAGAGGGCTAACAGTTGTGAAGTATTTTGTGAAATTTCAATTAAAAGGCAATTCTTAGCAGCGTGTGAAGAAATATGCCGGCTTTCTTTAGAGGGTGAAAGTGCTTCACAGAATTGTGAAATTACCTTTGACTACTGTATGCAAGCGTGATCTTTCTGAAACTGATACAGCCCTTCTGGAATGTTACTTAAATACCAATTTTAGTTGCATTGTTCCCTCTCACTTTTTAATTTTCCCCAGGGAGAAGTGTCTCCTTCCTCTTCAACTGGCTCTGGAATCGAAGAGCATGAAGCTGGCCCAACAGGCTCTAGCAGGGATGCAGGTATGGCTTTGGAGTGGCAGTGTGTTGGCAGGCAGTGGGTGTCAAGAAAATCTAGGTTTTTCTTTTTAAAAACACTACAGAAAAAGTGTCTGTCCTTGGGTGAACCTAACAATAATGTTCGTGTTTCTGTAACAGCGTTCAGAAGTTAGGATGCAAGTGAAGGCTCGTGATTTTGTAGAAGGTAAAATTGTTTTGCAGATAGGTGGGAGATCCTGGATTTCAACAGTGAAATGTAGATGTACTCTTCCTTATGGGCCCTGTGCTACTCCCAGGAAGTTTTCCACTGCTAAGCATCTTAGAAATTAAGATGAGACTTGCTTTTTTCTTCAATTAGAAGAGAGGACAGCAGTGCTTGAAAGATGGAGAGGTGAATAAAGGATCTAGGAGCTGTGTTCTTTGTGTGGGCACTTCCCTGGGTTTTTTGTATACTGAAAACAGTAGAAACAGCATCTGATTTGGAAGTCTATGAAATTGAAAAGAAAACAGTAGTGCAGCACAAGCAACAAAAAGACTCTCCTGGGTTTGATAGTATAAAAACTAAAGCAGTTTACTGCTCTTTTAATTGGACAAATGAGTACGAGTCAGTAAATACTTATCACTAGAGGGATGCTAGTTGTGGAAAAGGCTGGCACGCTGCTGGGGCATAAAATCCATTTTCCAAAAAGAAATTTTTCTCTTGGAGGGCAAGAATGAACTTGGTCTGGGAATATAAGGATGTAAGTGGATCATTCAAATTCACTTACTCCAGCATATGAGGTGTCAGATGCTTGGTTAGAGAGTGCCCCATACTGGGGCACAGTGTGGTTGTAGAAGGGAAGGGCTGGTAAGATAACAAAGGGATTGGAGCATCTCTCTTATGAGGAAGGGCTGAGAGCTGGGACTGTTTAGACTGGAAAAGAGGTGCTCCAGGGGTGGAGACACCACAGCTTCTCTGAACAACCTGTGCTCGATCACCCTTGCATTAATTTTTTTCCTGGTGTTCAGAGGAAACCTGTGTTTCAGTTTGTGCCCATAGCTTCTTGTCCTGTCAGTGGGCACCACTGAAAAGTTACTGTCTATTCTCTTTGCAAACACTCTTCAGATATTTATATATGGTGATGAGATCCTCCCTGAGCCTTCTCTTCTCCAGTCTAAACAGCCACAGCTCTCAGCCTTTTCTCATAAGAGAGATGTTCCAATCCCTTTGTCATCTTAGCAGACCTTCCCTGGACTCTCTCCAACAGCTCTGTATCTCCCATACTGAACTAAACAGTCTTCTTTATATAGAAAACCCCATTATTTTCATTTCAGATTGAGTTAAATCTCATCAGGCTGTACAGTGCTAAAACAATTGATATTCTGGTATGTGGGAAATGCTTTGAAACGTTTTGAGTTAAACCCTGGCTGGCAGTTCAGCTTTACTCACTCACTCCTTCCCTCTCAGAGGTATGGGAGAGAGAATCAAAACGGTAAAAGTGAGAAAAGTTGTGGGCTAAGACAAAGTTTAATAACGAAAGCAAAGCTGCATATGCAAGTAAAAGAATATGTGGAATTCGTTCACCACTTCCCATGGAGCAGCAAATGTTCAGCCATTTCCAGGAAAGCAGGGCTCCATCCTGTGTAACAGTTATGTTGGAAGACAAATGCCTTGACTCTGAATGTCTCTGTCCGCTCCACTTCCTTCTTCCTTGCCTGGCTGTTGTTGCTGAGCAGTGTCGTATGGTTTCGGATATCCCTTTGGTCATGTTGGGGTCAGCTGTCCTAGCTGCGTCCCTGCCAAACTCTTCTGGAACCAGTCTGAGAAACAGGCAGGCTTGATGCTGTGTAAGCTCTGCTCAGCAATAGCAAAACGTGGGTGTCTTATCAGTGCTGTTTTGGTCACATATCCAAAATACAGCACTCTTTGAGCTCCCGTGAAGAAAATTACTACTATCCCAGCCAAAACTAGTACAAGCACAGAAAATAAGAAGTAGGAATGAACCAGTGAAATGTGCTACAGGGTTGAAGCTGAAGAGGAGCATCAGTACAAAAGTGATGCAGAATGTACAGGGGGAAGTGGGCTGCTCAAAGTCTCTATTAGAACAGAGCAAGGTTGTGTTCCTGGGGTCTAACACAAGCTGGTTTTGCTCTGCTGTGGGATCTTCTGAGAAGATAGGAGCTGGGAAAAGACTTCTGTGGGTATATCTATTGCAGGATGCCTGCCACTAATAAGAGACACCCATGAAGGTGGTTATAGACTAAATGGAAGAGACATTTCTAGTAGAACTCCAAGGAAATAGTGCCATTGATGATGTCAGGAGATAGTTTCTAAGGTACTGGGCAAAGTAAATCTGATCAGTCTAAAATATTCAGTCTGAAGTTCAGTCAGTCTGTATTGAATTCAGCTCAACCAACTGGGCAAGGAATTTTTCTATCACCTCAGCTTGGGTTGGTTCCTATGTGTGTTTGTGTTAGTCACTTCTAAACTGTACTCTTCATCCGAGGACTTGATTGTATCCATTAATAATTGACTTCTGAATGACACAAAACACATCTTGTCAGTGATCAGAAGTGCCACCTCCACAGCATTTGTGCTCTGTATGCTATTGGAGTAATTGGGACGATAGGTGACTGTCTCCTTTTGGGCAGGGAATCTGATAGCACTAGTTTAATGCCAGGATACTAGCCTGAGTGGGATTTTTTATTTGTTGTTGTTGATGTTTTGAGGGTCTAGCGGGCTGCAAAGGTTCCAGTCTCTCCCAGCTTCTAAAATACCGAGAGGTTTTGCTAAGGACGTTATTTGAAGTGATTTATCAGTTACTGATGTCTGTTTTCTTCTGTACACTGGAGAAGTGGGATGGGGAAAGATGATACCGGAATGGCAGCTGACATGACACAGATCTCCCAGTTTTGCTGGTTTTCTTATATTTTATATTATTGGATTAATTTGAAATTTTTACCCAGAAAGCCTAACCACCCTAGTACCAAGTGCTAATAGGTTTAGTTGCAGTACTTTGCGGAGGCAGTTTTTGTCTCAACATGTACATTGCCATTTTCTCTCTGCAGAAGCTGCTGTCTGATGAGAGGTTTGTATCCGTGGAAACAGAGTCAGATGAGAAACAGTTGCTTAATCAGATGTTGAATGCTATCAAAGTGACTCCTTCGCTCAATGAGGACCTGCAAGTTGAAGTGATGAAGGTTAGTGTTTCACACACATCAGTGCTTGCAGCAGAGGCTGCATGACTGAATGCTGGGGTTAGCAAATAAATTAGCTGTTGCCTTGAAAATCTTCATTTTAGAACAGTATTTAACTCCCTTTTCCTGCTAGCAGATGTCAGTTGTTTTCGTTTCTATTTTGTGCTATCTTGGATTAAAGAGGAGACAATTTACATTAAGAGTCAGAATACTGGTGGTTCCAGTTTTAGAAAACTTAAGCAGGACAATCAATTTCCTCCATGGGCAGGCACAGATAAATGACCTGTAGCTTTGGAAGTTTGTTATTGACATTTAGTGGTCATGAGGTGGGCTGTGCATGCTTGTAATTTTGTATTGTGGGTGCATAGGTGCTTTGTGATTTGTTAGCTGTATTTTCTCTTTGTAAAATGCTAATGATGGGGCATGATTTGTTTAGGCACCAAAATGTCCCTGGACCAGCACATAAGGGAAGTTACTGTTTTGTGTACTCTGTCAGAACTTCCCTTTCTGGAAGTACTGTAGCATTCTCTTGTGTGCATGCTGGGAAGCACAGCTGCCAGGAGGTACTATTTTGGAGGGGAGGTGATACCAAAGTTCCTTGCCCTGTGATCATGTTGGCTGTATGACTTACAAGTCACTATTTTGTATCACTATTGGCAATACCTGTGTTGTTTGTACAAAGCAAGATGGTGGTGGACAGTTTTCAGATGTTTGGGTGTAAACTTTGTGCTGCAGGGCTTGTTGTGCTGCAGTTGATCGTTGGTCAAAACCAATTTGGAACAAACCTGTTGGTCATTTTTGCACGTTCATTATACCTATTACTGATTGATATATTTGGAACTGCTCCTTGACCATCCTTTACTTCTAAGTGCATAGATTAGTTATTTTGTTTCTTGCTTGTGACATCTTTGTTCTAAGGAATACATGTTATCCACTCTGAAACTGCTCTGTAGCAGCTGTACTCTTTACCACTGGAGGTGTCCACCCGGGTGGAATATGTACACAGCATCAGGACATGCAGAGGGTTGAACCTAGCAACAAAAAAAGGCAGTAGTATTTGTGTGTATTTGTTACACACAAATTCTGTATTTGTAATATTACCTGTTTTATTGAAGCAGGCTTCTGCCCCAGGCTTAGCTGATGACACGCTGATCTGCATTCCTAACCCTGCATGCCTCCTTCTTGCCTCTTTTATCTCTACAGTGGCAAAGGGAAAGAGTTGAGTAGTTGCAGTGCTGAACCAACAGGTCCCTCTTGGAATGCAATAATTTTTTGCAAGTTTTTTTACATTCTTGAGTGGTACAGATTCAGAATCTGCATGCAGTTTCTTTGAAAGCCTTAATGTACATCTCCGAGGCAAAGCCCCCACACTAAGAAGAATGTGAACACAGTATTTTGCTACAGTTCTGAGTAAATATCTTCTCAAATTGTCTTGACATGTGAGAAGCAAAAAAAAACCCCAATAATTTCAAAACATCAAACCACAGAAACCCAAGCCAAAACCTTGTATTTATGTATGCATTTTTTTTTTTGAAAAACATGTGCAGTTCCAGTTTAAGTGTAAAAGAGAAAAGAGAACATAGTCTTAATTTTACTGAGTGAAATTTTGATGTGCAAATCATTTTCTGAGAGAAATGTGGGTATGGTAAAAATCAGGCTACAACTTTAACTTTACATTCTGAGAACAAAGCAAAATTATATTTTGATTTAAACATTTCAAGAGACCAGAGGGTCAAAACGTATTGTAATCAGGACAGTTAAAACTCAGATGCATTAGATCTGAGCTTTGCATGACAGTCAAATCAAGTAGACATCTCTTCAGATTGTGACCTGAAGGTTACAGATGCCATTGCAACACTTGAAAATGTTGTTAGCTAACCCAGGCCTGATGAATGGCTGAAGCCTTTGCGGGGAAGGAGGGAGATTTCTAGCAGCTGGTCTCAGCAATGTGTTTATATTCCTGGATCTGCTAAAATGTGTCCTCAAGGCAGCCTATGATTGTACATTAGACTGTGTTATTCCATCTGGAGGAGATAAAATATGTCTTTATCTAGTGCAGATAGATATTAGACACTCCTGAGTGTGAGCAGGTTTGTGTGAAACTGTGTCAGCTGTGGTGCCAGCCTGGTTCTTTGTGACTCACTGCACAGTTGCACCAGTCTCACAGGTATTAAGAATGCAACCATCAAAGATTACACAAAAGCTTTTAGTCATGCAAAATCAGTGTGGAAGTAGACATGTAGGAGTACAGAATTCACTGTAAGTTGCTGGAGTGTAAGCTCCTAAATCACTTAAATGTGTTTGGGGTTTTTTTAAAATCCTATCCAGAATATCTCCTGTTGTTCCCAGTAAGAGTATACCAGAAGTTTACACTTCACATACTATCCAAAAAAAACTGTTTTGAATATTTATGTTAATAGTTTGTTGTGACCCACCTGTATTACAGATGGAAGTGTGAAGGGATTTGATTAGTTGAGGAGAGCATTCTGTAAAGCTCTTTGCATTAAGATGACTGCATGTTGGAATTGGCAGTGAAAGGAAGAACACAGGAAAGAGGTGTAAGGGCAGGTAGTTGCCTTGCTTTGCACACTTTTGGAGCCTCTCAAATATTATTGTAAAGGGCCATCCTTAGACAGGAATGGAATGAGTAGTTGTAATGGTTGCTGTAAATAAATGGAGAGGAGTGCTAGCTGGATCTCTTCTGGAACTGAAAAAAGCAAACAGTTTGGGGCCACGGTTGTAAAAATGGGAGGGCTTTGACTAATTTATGGCTAGGTACCAAATCCTTCTGATTTTTAAGGGTGTCATGGAATGCTCTGCAGATTGCCAGATGGGGCAATCACAAAACCAGCACTCTGACATCATTCAGACTTAAAGGCCAGGGCTGGGGACTGCGCTGAAGTGCATCCTGGGCAGCCAGGGAAGATTTATACTGCCCAAATGCAACTGTCAAATGAACTCAAAGCCTTCACCTCTCACATTCTCTCTCTCTTCTGTGCTAGATGAGGTACCTCATATCTTTGTATAGACTTGGCTTGACTCTCTGCTTCTTCTGAATACCTGTTGGGCCCCCTTCTCTTAGGTGTTTCATGTAGAGTCAATACATGGGGAAATTCCTCCCTTGAGTTTCCAGAATAGAAGTGATACTCTGAAGTCCTTGTTTATTTTTCTTGTAGGACACCCTTATAATTGCTAAGCACTGGGTAATTCTTATGCCAACAGCACTTTTATGACCAAAAAAGACAGTGGTCTTTTCAGTGAGGAGAAGGGGAAAGGCTGTGGTTTCTCTTTGACATGAATGGGCAGGAATAACAAACACAGCTGTACTAACTGGATTTGATTTCCCACATATCAAAGCAAGCTGTCTGGGGTGTATAAATTTTGCATTCAGACTTGCATGTTATTTAACTGCTGAGCCAAATGTTTTTTTAGAATATCTCAATTACTACCCACTCTGTGTATTCTCTGTATCTCTGATGTGTTTTATGGCAGAGATTTATCAGTATTATCACGCTTGCAACTAAAGTGAAGTTATTTAGGTGCTTTAATTTATATTAAAAGATACTGAGAAACCAGATAATTCAGAAAGTGTGACTAGAGGGAACAGTGTATCTGACACAAGGCCACTTCAGTATTCACATTTGCTGTTGTCATACTTTGCTATAAGACCAAAAAGCTTTCTAATGTGTGTTACCAGTTTGTGTTTTTACTATGCTCAACTGGCTGTATCAGGAGAAGGGAAAAATCGCACAATCATACAGTACCTTGCTGATGATTTTGTAATCCATCAATAATTCAACTGCAGTTTCAAACAGAATAATTAAATATTTATACTTTTGTGTTTTCTTTAGAATATTCATGTAGGAAGGAAGAGATATATTGATCGCTAATCAAATACAATGTTTTATCAGTGAGATACCAAAGTGACTCACTGCTCTATTTCTACAGTTGCAGTTGTGTAGAAAAAATCAGGGAGGGCAGTGGATGAACATGATCGTGCAGTGGGGCTGGCTCAGAAGTGGGAAAAATTATTCTGTGTGACGTGGTGACATGTTATAATTGAGTGAAATGCAAGGGTGTATCTCACATTGAGGCGTGGGGACATTTTGTTGATGTTAAGCACTAGACTAACAAGCTGTAGACAGTCTGCAGCAGAAAGGGGACATGTTCTGGGTTGAAGATAAATACACACTTTTGAGTTCAGTGGAGTCAGGGGATCCTGATTTGTTTTTCCCCCCTGGCTTGATGCTTTTGAATTCTGGCTTCAGATGTTTTTAAAATGGCTGAAGTACTTCTACTTCGTGCAGTTAAACCTTTGCTTGGAAGAACACATAAAGTATCGACAAAAGCACTCTCAAATACTGTCAGATCAGCAGTGGAAAAGTAAACTAGGAAACTAATCTATAGCTGAACCTCTGGATTGCAGTCCTTTCAAACGTCAACAATTCTATGATTTTTACTTTCTCTTTTTGAGTTTTTGGTAATTTTTCATCACTAGCCCTGACCCTAAAATGCTATCCCTCCAGGAAAGGCTCCTGGAAGAACTAGAATTTGGCTCTGAATGTAGCTGTGCCACTGTAGCAGCTGAAACCAAATATTAAGAAAGTGGGAAGTATGGAAGGAATCCTAAACAGCAAGAACACTTGGGGGGGTTTTTTGTTGGTTTTGTTGTTGTTGTTGTTGTTGTTTTTAATTTCTTTTTTTTTCCTTTTCCTTTATCCTTACATGTTATAGTCACTTTCATTTATGAGCTGACCACCTTCTTAATAATGCAGTGCTTCTATCTAACTGTGATAACATTATTCTCAGATAACAGCAAAAAATGTGTAATGAAGGATTGCAAATTGCTGGATGTGTTTTCACACAGAAACAAATTCTCCAGATAAATCAGATACACAGAAACAAGTTATCCAGATAAACCAGATACACTGTAATATAATGTGTACTGAAGTAAGAAAGTTGCTCTTAGGACAAAGGTATGATTGATCACATAAAATTTCGCTTTCTACTGCATCCTTTTGTTTTTTTCAGTCACAGAAATGGCCTTGGCATATAATTCAGTGCATATCAGTTCAGTCTGTGCCCAGATTTCCTGAGAAATTTATAGCTTGCAGGACAGAAATTTTCAAGCAAGAAAGAGAATAATGACCTCTTGTGAAAGAAACTCCGTTTTTGGATTTGATGTTTTTTCAAATACTTGTTCTTAATTTCACTGTTCTAATTAATGGTGTTGTGATATGCTGTGATATATGATATATACTGTGTTTCTGTCAGTGAAGATTCCAAGCTTTGTTTCTTATTACGTCTGAGAAGACTTCACACAGTTGAGTTGCAGCTACCTTACTTGTCGTGGTTTTTGAACAGACTTGAGGATTGCTTTGGAACCAAAAAAAAATCTTCCAAAGTGGCTTTAGAGGGAAGACTCTTCTAGTTCCCATTATTTACCTATTATCCATGGCAAACAGCAGTTTCATTTAGGAAAGATTAGTTTATTCTCAGTGACTACAACTTGCATTTGGTAGTGGATTAGGTGTATTTCTTGCTGATGGGCAAATTTTTATGATTTTTCTTCTGTAGGCTTTCAGTGAGGAGTCAGCCAGAAGTCTTTTTAATCTGTGAATGAGGTTTAATGAACCTTGCTAAATCTGCTGTGTCAAGGCAATCTTTTCTCTTTGTCTTTTCACTGATCCATTAATACAGCATTTGGGAGCTCTCCAGTAATAATAGTAGACAGCTCTTTTTGTGATTCCAGTTTTCATTTTGGATATATTCAGAACTGAAATTTGTCTTAAGAGTTCTGTGGTAAAAGTTTGTGTAAGGACAGACTGTCTTTAGCAACTTTTGCAACTGTTCTTTCCAAGATTGTCACCATAATGCTTTAAAGTTGCAAAGTGATTATTTGAGTGCTGAGAGTCATCTCCTAGTTTTTATTAATTTATATTCTGTAGTAACTAATTAAATTGATAGGGCTCCAGTTACGGTGTCAGATTAGTCACTTGAGAAGGTCACTATTGAAAGTCCGCAAGGGGTAGGAGAAAGTTTAGCAACAATTTTTTTTGCCTCCGTTTTTGTAACAATTATAGTTGACCTGTTTTAGGTTCTGTATAACCATGTTGTTACAGGTTCAGGGAGATAGTCCTGATCTGGTGCAAATATCGAATGAAGCTGGACTGTGCTTGATCAATCAAGCAAAACTTATGGTTAACTATTGCAGAAAACTTGTCAGGGACTTTGTTGCTGCTGAGCAGGTCTTTGGCCCTCCAAGACAGAGAACAATTTGCATATTTGAAAAGTGGCTCCAAAGTGTTTGATCCAAAATGTTGACATAACACAACTGTACAATCCCAGTCTCTGTGAATGATTATATTCTACACCATTTTCTTGAATATTAATAAACAAGATAATCACTCATAAGCTTTCGCAGAAACGTATCTTCTCAGTGTTTTGAGATTAGTATTTATGAAATCTATTTTTCCACATACAGTGTAGTTATGCTTAGTAGAATATAATTTGCAACTGTTCTGCTTTGTCTTGAACTGTAAAATCAAATGGAAGACTGAAACAACTTGGATTTAAAGGTACATGTAAACTATGATATTCCCTGCCTCTTTGAGGCACAGCATATATAACAGTTTTATATAGAAATAAAGACAGTGATTTAAGTGTCCGATAAAAAGAAGAATTCATTGGTGCAACAGTAAAAATATAACTGCTCAGTGGTGATGGAGAGGAGAGACTGTCCTTATCAGGATGGGAAACAGCAATCCAATTGGTGATACTTGCTGTTTATGCATTTTAATTGATATAGAATCTGAGAACAAGAGACCATTTTTCCCTCTCAGTGTACTTTATGCACTGCATTGTTGCAAACATTTTTCAATATCCCTTGTGATATAAATTGTAGTCCAGTCATCTTCTGAGCAGAGACAGACTACGCTTTGAATAAACTAAAAATAATAGCAATTATTAAACTTCAGTTGCATGCTTCAATTCAGAACTGATTTAAAACTTATATTAATAAGGAAAGAAAAAATTAAATGCTGAAAACTTGTAGGAGAAAGTTTTGCCTGAATGTGCATTAGTTCTTATAGTAGTGGTGCCTGGTTTGAGCTGTCATAAGCAATAACTGGTTTTTGTCCAGTCTGTAATTCAGAGGTGCGTTAGCATCTGCTCTGTTAAAGAGGGGATTCTGTAAAGACTTGCACAATATCATGCAAATAAGATTCTTTTCTGAGATCAGTCCTGCTGAGAGATGCTAGGTAGAGTTCTTAGTGCTTAGCCTTTTCATAAGTTAAATTTTTGTAATGTAGGCCAACTACAAATCCAGACTCTCTTGGGTTTCCTTGTCTCATTTTACTTTTTTCTGGTTATTTTTAAAAGTCATTTTATTAATGCGCTTAGTTATAACTAACCATGTTAATTCCAATGGATTGAGTGACCTACCTTGTGTGCCTCAAGATAAGCTCATCCTTTCCTGAGTTAATTAGAACTATGGTAAATGCCTAGTACTGTGATTAAAGAGCTCCCCTGGTTCTTAGGTGCCTGGTCATTTTAGCTGAAACCAGTCTGGAATTAAATAGCTGAGCTTTCTCCTTAAGGGATACAAAAGAGTGACAGTGGTAATGGCCTGAATGTGGCCAGATGGATGCTGGATGAGAACTGCCTAAACCAGTCAGTAGTGAATGCAGTGTCTCAAAATCAAACCTCTTTCCCAGATGCATGGCTTTTCCTCACTACCTTTCTGTGCTTGAATGCTAGCCCTGAACAACCTCTGTGGGTTTGGTCAGACGTGTAATTTCAAAAATCTAAGCAGAGGGTTGGTCAGCTTAAAAGATTTGCAGGATAGAAAAGTAGGCTTAGTTTCTTGCCTGAAGAAATTCTAATGCAAAAATTTTAGCTGTCTCAGAGCTGTGAGGTTATGAAGGTGTTTTCGGATGGAGAACATGCTCATTCTGTCACACTGGAACTGTCACATCTGGTGTGGCATAATCAGAATCATTGGCATCAGCCAAAAAGTAGCAAGTCCCTAGCTCTGGAAAGTGTAATTTCACACCTGTCCAGTGTGGAGGTACAAGTTCTTACAGGCTTTTTTTATTCTTAGACACATACCAAGAATCTGGATTCACTTAACCATTACAAAAATGAATTGCGAAGGCATTGTGTGGTCACAACCCCAAGTACAGAAACTCTTTAACTTTCATATATTGCCTTTTAGTCTTTTGCCTGCTGCCAGACATTAGTGCTTACTGGTTGTGACAGTGCCACGTTCTGCCAGCCAAACTGGCCACGCAGCAGTGGCATGAAAGGGTCACTTGCCATAGCTTTTGCGTGCAATTATACCCGTACTGCAAGTGTGCCATAGCTGTGCACAGATGCACCCAGGTTAGACCTTCCCCGCTTATGAGCATTCCATGATCAGGGCCACTGCTACCATAGCTGTTAACACCATCTGGTCCTGGGGACAGCTGAGGAGAGAGCTTGTGTCCCAGTAAGCTGTTCTGACACTGCCAGCCAGCTCTGTGGGCCCTTTACCCTGGAGCTTCTCACGTCTCTTGTAAGAGAGGAAAAAGATACAGAAACTATATGTGACATAGTGGTTGGTGATGCAACCACAAAACCAGCTTATCTGGCTTTTTAATATCACTTTCCTGGATGCAGGTCAGGCTATGGTCTGGGATAGGGTGAAATCCTCTGGCAGGTCAGACAGCCTGTGGGACACCACTTCTTAGGCTGTCTTCAGGCTAACTTCTTGCCAATTAATCTAGTGACTTGAAATAGTAATTTTAAATCAGCTATTGTAAAGTACATTGCCACGCAGAACATCTCCCTGTTATAGTTTTGTATTTTCTGAGAGCAAGAGAGTTATCTTCCCTCTCCCCTGCCTAAAAAAAAAATCTCTTGTTGTCAAGAATAAATGTCAAAATTTTCCACCCAGGGGAGATACCAGTTCTTTTTTTCCTTGACAGCTCTGGTTCTACTTATATCCATGTGTTGACATCCTTTTGAATCATTTTGGTAATTGATGCATGAAACTTCATTTTTATTTGAGAACTCTTTAAACTTTTTGTTGGTATTTTTCAGTTTGGTATTCATCCTTCTTCATTTTTGTTTTACTCAGATTTGTAAATTATAATTTGTAAAGTAATGCCGTATACCTAAGTAGGATGTAACCTGTGAGGGGAAAATGTCATCCTAGTACTGCTTTTCAGCCTTTTTCTTTATTTTTCCCTGCCTTTGATTGTTAAAATTCTAAAGACAAAAGCCCCTGTCAGAGTGTTGAGAAAAACTGTTAAGCATCTATTAAGCTTTGAATAATTTCTTTCCCTTCTACAACTGTACTGGATAAGCAGAAGTTTCACTTGGTTTCGTACCACCATAAATAGTGTTCAGCAGCAGTTCTGTTTTAATCCAGTGAACTAAATGGGCATTGTCTTCTTGGAGCACTCAGCATGTCATTACCGATGATGTGTGAGGTTCTCCTGTACCAGATACAGTCCTTGTGTCTGAAGCCCTGGTGTATTCATAATGCTGAGCAGCATTTATGGGTTTACTAATTCATAGCAGACACACTCTCCTCTCTCTCCATAATTAAAATCTGCTGTTTGGTACAGTGACACATGGTGACACAGTGTACATGACTTCGTTAATGCTCTTTGTTTCTCTTGCCCTTATTTCCCTTCAAGGCCAGAGAGTGCGGCTTGAGCAGGTTACCAGTTATTCTGACAAATAGGAGGACACCTCCTGTCCAAACTATTTTGCAGAAATATTGGATGACTTTAAATGTCAAACAACTGAATGAGGTTAAGGGCTGTCCTTCCTTGTCTTCTGTCAGGGTTTTCCTCCAAGGAGCAGGATTTGAGAATCATCTGAGCATACATTACATCCAAGTTTACAAGCCTGCAAGTAAAGTGAGTCAGGAAAGGCTTCTTTTACAAATCCCACGAAGAGATTAGAGGTGGCTACAAAATTGTTCTGTTTGTAAATTGTAAAGTTTTGAACTTTTTCTCTCTTTCTTGGGGGTTCTGCTTGCTTTCTTATGCACTGCGTTTATTTGATGTGCCTCCACCATAAGCTCTTCAATATCAGAACTGCTTTGTACTACAGATGTGTACTAAGCACTTGCGGAGCTTGGCTAGCAATGCTAGGTTGCCTTACAATCTAAAAACATTCCCTCTTTTTTCCTCTTCAAGAGGTCATAGGAGGGTTTGGGTTGAAAGGGACCTTAAAGTTCATCTAGTTCCAATGCCCCTGCCATGGACAGGAACACCTTCCACAGACCAGGTTGTTCAAAGCCCCATCCAACCTGGCCTGGAATACTCTCTCTTAAAGTATGGAATCACACAGAATCACAGAACAGGTAAGGTTGGAAGGGACTACAGTGGGTCATCTGGTCCAATCTCCCTGCTCAAGCAGGGGCATCCCAGAGCACATGGCACAGGATGGATAGACATTGTGATGTAAGTTTAATTACATTGCACTTCAAATCCTGTACATTTTGTTTCAATTGACCTTCATTGTGGCATCAGAAGCAGAGTTTTTTGGGTTTGTTTCTACTTATTGTGAAAACTCCCCATGTACATGCTCTTATACTATATTTGAGACTGAATCCTGGGACTCCAGGGAGTAGGAATTATATTTCTTGTTCCATGACGGTCAGAGCTTCAGCAGTAATTAAAATAAATACTTTCATTACGAATAAACCATTTATGGAAATCTGATCTCATTGGGTATTTGCAAGATAATGCAAGCAAACTAAAAAATCCTGGAACTTGTGTGACTTTGAAGCTATCTCTACAGCAATGTAAGTTCCTTCTTTAAAAAAAAGAGAGAAACAAAATGTGTTTTAGAGTCCATACCAATCAGTAAAAGCTGATTTTCAATTTTGTTTTTCTACTTTAATTGTTTTGTAATTATTAGGAACTGCTTTGTAGTTTTTTTTTTGCTTTCCCTACCAGTGGTTGCAAAAAGAAAATGTCATTGCCCAAGAAAGTGTCTTTCTTTTCTTTAATTTTTTAAAATACAGACTGTTTGAGTTAGTGTCTTGAGTAGTTAAGAAGCCTATGGGGATATCCTGTCTGGAGATGCAGTGTTTTCAGTGGATTTGAATGATTAAGTTTGGTTTTGTTTGGTTGGTTTTAATCCCATTTTTCACCCAGTAATTCAAAAGAGGAGCCTGCTGTCTTCCTGTTTGTTCCACATAAATGGGAAAACATGCAAGTTAAGTGTTTGGATCATTGCCAAGACTGTAAATGAGCCCTGCAGCAGTGCTGATGGAAATCATAGCTGAGGGCAGTCTTGTGTATTGGTCAGAGACGATGTTTCAGAACTTACAAATGATTTGTGAGGGAAGGTGGTAGCAGTGGAGTAAGCCAAGAATATACTGGCTGATAACTTGCCCTTCTGTCATTCGATTGCATCAGATTGTATGCCCTTTCTCTAGCTAGTGGGTTCCCAGATCTTATTTTTTACAAAGAGTAACAGTCAAAACTCAGCAGTCTTCTGCTGAAATTCTCTATTGCTTCATAGCAAGGTTTTGGTCATCACTTCCTTACTGAACGTGATCTCTGATGTTTCTATCATTCGTGTTACATGCAGGTTTTTTGCATTTGTGACAGAAAGGAATATATATATACACATGTATATATATGCACTAACATTTCACAGTTCAGGTCTATAAAAGAGGGAAATTAAAAAAAAAAAAAAGGAGGGGAAGAAGGAGTTTTTGAAGAGCAAATGCTTAAAAGAATGCCTAAACTGGTGTGTCCTTCCATGAATTGTAGTGTATTGGCATCCATGTTTTGATCTGTGGAAAGCATTAGGTGGTAACACATCCTACAAAGCCAAGATGGGACAAGAGAGCAGAAAATTGCATGGAGTAAATAAGGTTTTACAAGTAGGGAAAATCGGGACACACAAATCACTGAACAGGATTAGTCACGGATGTCCATCATGGCTCTTAGCATGATAAGAAGAGATTTGTCAGTGGTAGGTAACAGTTGTCTGTCTCTGGGTTTAGGAACTGTGTTCTGCACCTGTGTTTTACATAGCAGTGTCTGGAGGGTACATATCAGTTTTTTCTTTAAGTACTGAATATATTTTTTTAGCCAGCTGCTAAGCTCTCATAGCTATTAGAAATGTCAATAAAATTTCAAGGTAATTAATAGTTGAGAAAGTGAAGCCCAACAACTGATTGTGAGGCTGGTCAGTAGATTAGAATCCAGTTAGTGCTAAACAGAATTGTTTGGCTTCAAAGTTTTAAATTTTGCACATATGGACTAAGCAGATGGAAATAACAGCCCTTAAAACTTATGTACTTATTAGCCAAATGAGATTATTGAGAGTTTTTATAATTGACTGTTTACTTCTCTGTTATTCTGTAGAATTTGCTCTGTGGACAGGAAGAGAGGTACCACAGTTCCTTTTCACTGGCACTTGTGCATGTACCAGTAGATGTTATGGATTGCAGAGAAATTCGTGGATTTCCTATCAAGAAATACAAAATACAACGTTCTTAATTGTTTGTGGTTAGAATTAGATTGCTTTCTCTGGCAAGTTCAAGTGCTCTGTAGCTTGTATCTCTCCTTGAAATACTGAGGTGGGCTGGGTAACACTTTTAAGATAAGAAAATCCATTTTGTCCATTTCAAAGAAAAGAGAAACCATGAAGAAGGAACTTGGCTCAGAAACTTCACTTTGCTCTAAAGATAAATGCTAAATATCTAAAAAAGAGTTTCTAGTGGAGAACTGTTGTAATTCATAAGAGTGGCATGCCCTTTTTTGTTGTCATTACCTCTAGTATTTATCCACATTATTCAGCTTCTATTTATGAAGGACTGAGAGTCAAGGCAAGATAACATATAGAGAAAACTGTAAAATTGCCATTACACAATGTTTTACTTGGAGCACTTTTTGTAGTAAAATCATCTTCTGTAAGAACAGGATCAAGCTCCTGACTGGTATTTTATTTATAATACAAAAATGCAAACAAACAGAAAACCCTACAACCTTGGAGTAAGGTGTGACATCCTGTAGTGAAATGCAGTTTTTCTGCTGAGAAAAACATTTGTCAAGGTGCAGTGCATTTCAGCGTATAGAAACTTTTCAGTATGAATCCCAAAATGCAGAACAGTTTATTTATGTCCTCCTTCAGGAAAATGTCACACTCACCTGTGGACAGACTCTTCTGTACTTTGCTTCTAGTTAACACTCAGTAACACTGTCTTACCTGATACCCCAGATTCTCTTGTGAAGCAGAGAACAGTAGTTCTGAGTAGGGCTGAGAAGTTGTAGGGACAAGTAAATAAGTGTTAATGTGATTGATATTTGCTGGTACACTTATCCCAAGAAACTCACACGATTTCAGACCAAGCAAAACATAAATTCTGGTACTGGAGGAATTTTATGCTTTGAAGGAGAGAGAACAGTAGCTGAGACCCTGTCTTCTGTGAGGCAGGAGAGACTGGAAAGGAAGACAGGAGGGAGGAAGGACATCTCCAGGCACGAAAGGCATCACACCACAGCACCTCTCACCACATTGCCCCACTCACCCGTTTACTCCTGATGGTGCACATCACATTGTCGCTCCCTTTCTCTTCAACTGGACTTTTATCAACCCAGTTGGATTGAATTGGGCTTTTACTCTCTTATTTCTCCTGCTGAATTCAGGACAGGATAAGCCTCCCTTCATGAACTGGGGTTTATGGGTTGGTTTTTAGCTACTCATTATCAAGTGACTGTAATACACTTACTGGAAATATCCTATGCTGGGAAATCCTCATGTCTTTCAGTAATTAATGGCTTGTTTCACATAATGCTTATCTATCTCTGCCACTTAAGTAATAACTTGTATGCATTTCTCCTTCCTCTTTTGTTATACTGATAGAAATGAATGCAAGGACTGATTATAAATCATGCAAAGCTTGTGGCTAAAATATGAATAGGGTCCAAGGCCAGAGTTGATCACTGGATTGTCTCGCCTTTGGTGGTCATATGTAGGAGACAGCAATAAGTAATCCATGGGGTGGTGCCTCTGGGGCCAAGAGATGCAGCTTCTCAGGAGGATCTCCTCTATCCCAGTAACAACACGGTGCTAAGAAGCTTCTGATGCTGTTCTAAAAATTGGAAGATGTCGCTAGAAGCACGTGGGTGGGAAAGAGAGTCAATAATGGCTGAAACTTAATTTTTTCCATTTCTTCCCTTTTGATGCAAGGTCTTGCTCTGTATAACGTATACCTCCACCTTTGAGCTGAATGGAAGTTCAGTGTTGAAGATCGCTGAGGTAAGTGCTTCTGTTATACCACAGTTTGTCCCACTTAACCTTTCCCTGCTACCTAGAGTGTGTCTTCCATATGTAACCTGAAACTGAACTAGTCTAAAACACATTTACCATCTTTAGGACTGGTATTACCTTATGTCTAGTGTGAAGAAATAGTTGCAAGTTGGGCAGGTTTGGGCTTGCATGGGAAGGCACTCTTGGAAGTTGACTGATAATTGCATATTGCAGCATTGCACATTTACTACTCCTCATATTTACTTTATTTTGCTTTTTGGCAGTAGAAAAAATTTTTTGAGTTCTTTATAAAATAGCACTGTGCTGATTTCTTACTAGTTGCAAGTCTAGCACTAATGAAGTTTCCTCGAGAGAAGTGTATAAGCCATAGTGTGCCATGTTAGCACAAGTGCCTCCATGTTCCTTGTGTGTATCTCTTTCCTGACACATCCAAGTAAAACATTTATCTAGATCCATTGGGCTATTAGTTACTCTACTCCCTTTATGCCATTAGATTTTAGTCTGAAATAAATTGTAAGGGAGCTCTGGTTGTAGAAAAACATACCTGCAAGCATATTAAGTGAGCCTTTTTTAGGTGTGTGATATTTTTAGCACAGTGTGTTGCCAGCCACGGGGCTGTTTGTTCAGGTTAGAGAAGATGCACAGGAACACTTAATCCTCCTGTGCAACACACCCTGCTGTGTGCAGAATCTATTATAAAATTACACTGTTAGGATGGTATGGGCAGAGCTAGTGTCCATGAAGGAATGTAAATGTTATTTACATGTCCTGCACTCCCAAGTGTCTATATATTTAGAGACATTTTTTTGGTATTTTTTGGTATTTGGGGTGGGGTTTTTTAAAAAAAAATAAAAATCCCATGTGAGAATGGCTTCATTTAGATGGAAGTTGCAGTATTTTCTGAGTTTAAGAATAAAACTGACCTTGTGTTATCTTATTGGAACCTGAGGAAGGAGTTGTAGGGATAACAGGGAGCCAAAGAAAATGACTTCCATTTTGTAAAAAATGAGCTTTAAAAGGCAAGGATACAACATAAATAGTAATGTATATTACATATACAGGATAAAAAAAAGATAGTAATAATTCTAGATTAGCACATCTTACATTTTAGTTTCTCTTGTGCTAGGTGAGACCATAAGCTGTGGCTATTTTTGGAGGTCTTTGTAAGCTCCATCTGTAGATGCTGCAGCAAGGATGAACTGAATTGCTACTTAAAGCAAGCCACAATTTTTAAATTTCTACTAAACCCTCTTTATGTCAGTGTCATACAGTGAAAAAAAATAATTTCCCCTACTGCAGTTTTTCTCATATTTCTCACGGGCTTCCTAACATGCGAGGCAAAAGCTGATGAATTCAGCTCAGTGCATCTCTTTGCTGTAGGTAAAGAACTTGAGATTAAGCAAAGTACTTGCTGGCAAAAGCATTTAATGACTCTAAACCCTTCAGCTTTCAATCTTTAAGAGCGCTACCTGAGACTGGGGGGAAATGGTCCATCAGTCATGGTCAGTGTGCTATAAACTGTAGAAATATTCAGAAATATTATTTTCTATTCTCCCTGTAAACAACAGGGTTGTTACGCATCAAAAACATTCTGAAAAATGGCAGTTGTCTTTCACAGATTGATGTTAAACTCTGCTGTTCTTGGTAGTTGCACTTCACTTTCATTCTCAGAAGGCCAACCTGGTTTTTAAAATGCTTTGCTAGTGTACTGATACAAATTAGAACGATGATAGTTCTTTTCTTTTATGGTGAACAAGACTCTAATGCAGGCCGATGAGATGTGCCAGCAAAGCAAACAAAACTCATTTCCTTCAGTGAATTGGAACAAGCAGCAATATGGAGTGCGCTTGCTTCTATTTGGAGCGTTTGGGGCTGCAGTTATTTTCTCCACACTTTTTGAGAAAATTCTAGGCCTCAGTGAATGCCTAGCTCTTTCGAAATAGCAAATCCTACTAGGCACATACATGCTTCCCCAGGTTCCTCCTGCCCAGGCTTTAGGTAAGGCAAAGACTTTAACAGCTGGAATCACTATGCCTTTGTATATGAATTATCCAGCGTATAAGCAGTAGGAAAGAGAAAATAATTTCTCAGTTCAGCATTTGGCTAACCTTCTGACTTGCTCTAAGGGAAAGGTGGCAGAGAGGAGCTTTCTGTTCCAGTGCCCATGCTATTTAACATTTCTTTCCTAGTCAGTCCCTTAGTTTTCCTAGCCTGCACTTTGTAGCAAGTAGAGCCACTGCAGGGTTGGAAAGGTGCTGCCTTCGTTACTGGTAGAACTCTCTGAGGACTATCTCTGACAAACAGAGCTACAGTCTGGCCATTTTGCACTGCCTGATCATTTGCACTTCATGTGTACAAAACAATGGCACTCCAAATCTTTCTGAACCTTATCAGCCTCAAATTAAGGAAGCATCCAACATGAAGAGTACTATAATTTGTGGCCTAAGTATTAATAGTATTAAAAAGAGATTAATAGTATTAAAAATAGACTAAACCTTCCCCTGTGCACCTTCCCATGCTTGCCTAGACACCTGCAAGAAAATTTAGGTGATGCTGTTGCTTGTTTTTATGTATGTATTTGTTGCTCCAGTATACCTTTTGGAGGTTTGTTTTGTTTGACATTGTCGTGTTTCATTAGCTAACCCTTCTGTGTTTTGCTCTTAGTTGTGTTTTGCATGCCATAGAGCTGGAAGTCCCCGAATGCATGAAATGATCAAAATGTCCATTGCACACCTCTTTGGAGCCCTGAGCTCTCACACTTTTGCTGCTGCTTCTTCATCAGTGGCTTTTCAAAAGGTACCTTGCCCAGCCATTTAGAACACAGGCCTTCTGTAAGATTGGAACTCAAGTGGATGGTATTGTTTCTTATAAGCTTGCAGGGGGAGGGGAGAGAATAAGGAGATACCAACCATGCTCTTTCCAGAAAGTCAGCCTACCTGTAAGAATTGTATTTCATTAAGTAATTCAGGAGCTCTAGAAAAAGGCTTACAGCTCAAAAGAATGATCTCCTCAGCACTGGAATGGTTTGGCCTCTGTGAAGGGCTGTATGTGGTTAACAGGCTTTTAGGGTTATTTTGTCCACTGGAGTTCAAGTAATAGCTGAATGATGGGCAGAGTTGGTCCAGGCCAACTTACAAGAACATCTTCATCACTGACTGATTGATAGCTTGGTTTCATTTCAATAGGAGTTAGAAAGAATCAAGAGTCTTGTTTGTGTGCTTGTGTCAGTACTATTGTACAGACTATGTAATCAGATCACTTTAATTTTTCCCTCTTAAAAGCTCATCCTCACTAGGGAACTATAAAAATGACTTTACATCATATAATATCCTTCTCGTTCAAAAATGTATACCACGTGCATTTATGTATACTCCTTATGCATATAATTGATACAGTATATTTGTATTTTTAATAATTTATATTTTAAATATTTTTTTCAAGCTAGTTCAATTTATATTTACAGTTCTTACTAGCTGTATATCTAAACAATGGCAGAATAAAACCACTAAAACTGGAAAATATAAAAGTATGTGAGCAGTCATTTACTTGGGGTTTTTTTTTTTTTTTTGGTTGGTTGCTTGGTTTGGATTTTGGGGATTCTTCTTGTGGTCATTGTGAATGATGAAGTTTAGTGTAGGACAAAGGACCAAAACTGCTTCTTCACGAAGACTGTATTATACAGTTCTGTCACAAACCCACTCACCTCCATCAAGACTTTTATCTACTTAGTAGTTACTGTGCAGTGTGCTTACACTGTTTACTCCAGGTCTTACAGACACCCAACAGCTCCCACAAAATGTCTGATGAAGGTTAGAAAGTGCACTTTGCAGTGTGCTGTCCCCAGGATCCTAGGTGTGTAACACTTCGGCAGCCAGCTGTGCTGGGGCAAAAGTCAAGCACCACTCTGGGCACAGCATTTTGACGGAAAACTGCCACCAGCTGGGCATGGAGTTGGGAACTGGATGATCCACCAGTGTTCTTCTATTGCTGCCTTGGCTCCCAGGGGATCTCTGAGCAGAGGAGCCCTCTGCTGGATTGTCAGCTATTAAAAGGCAATTATTTGCGTTATGGTAAAATGCTGTTCTATTTTCTGTGTTAAGAAAGGCCTTCAAAGGCTTTCAGATGTGTTACAGTATGTAATAATTATCACAGAAAAACATCAGAAGCAGCAAGCTTGAAGAATTGGAAGGTATTTACATTGCAGACATAGACTTGCAGAGGGGTAGTTACAGTAAGTATCAAGAAATGAACAATCAAAGCAGCATTAAATGAATTCTGTACAGAGCAAGACAAGTACCAAAATCACTTGGGTTTGACAGGAGACTTTGCTGGTTTTGCCCTACCATTCCTGCAGCTGTGAGACTGATGAATTGCAGGCTGCTTCTAGATGCTGCTTACTTGGTTTTCCATACTGCTAAAAACTTCTAATGCGCTAATAGAGCAATAGAAAATAGTAAGGAAGGCTGACTGTCTGCATGCAAGAGACCTTGGTATCCTCCTAAAATGTGTTCCTGGTAAGTGACAGTTCATCTCTTTGTACTGCTGTCTTGTTTCCTCATCAGGTTTGCATTGAGACATATGTATCTAGCTGTCACCAGCGGAGCATTAACACCGCTGTGCGGGCAACCCTCAGCCAAATGTTGAGTGACTTGACTTTACAGTTACGACAAAAGCAAGAAAACATGGTGAGCCTTCTGGCATCAACAAATGGTTCCATGTCCATGGCTGCATACCATTTCTCTGAATGCCTTATGGCTTTTATTTGACACTTCCTCAATTAATCCTGTTTAAAAGCTTTTTTGGGCTCTGGTTATGCCTGCCTCAGAGCTCTCACATTGTCAGCTCTAGTTGGCTGGTTTGGGATTTTTTCTTCCTTCCATTAAACAAAAGAGACTTTGTTCTGATGTCAGGCTGCCTCAGCCATTTCCATTCTTTTATTTTGTTTGCTTGTTTTTCTAACGTTTATTGAAATCCTTCTGCCAAAAGTTTTTGCATGACAAATATTTACATAACAAAAACAGGTTCTCCATTAAGGAAAGTGCAATTGAGGTTGTTCTTCCACTTTTTTAATAGAAGATAATTTTAAGTTAATAAAATTCTTTTTTTCTTTGTTAGCAAAAAATAATTTTATTTATTTCATTCTTAAATCTATAAGAGCTGTTCGAATGACATCCCAGCACGTTTTCACCAAAACTGTAAATGTTCTGGGTACATGTGGAATTACATTGGCTTCTTACATTTGTTTGTACTGCTTTGTATAATATCATATTGTCAAAGAAGTACTATTTGTAAAAGTCAGTTTCTATTTATTAGGAAATTTTAACAACTGTAGTTGTCCAGATTGTTTTCCTTACATCTATTTTGGGCTAAGATGATCACTTCTATTTCAGATTAGTAGACTAGATTGCTTTTATCCTGCTGAGCAACTGCAGCAAGAGTTAATCAGTTTAAGTAAACTTGTCTTCTGTTTGTGCTAAGTGGGTTCATTTTACTAGTCAAAGCATTTACCAAAAAACCCCCCCAAAAAACAAAAACAGTTTGGATCTGCAAATTCAATTTTGTTAGTTCTTTTCTTAGCTGAGGAGTAGGTAAAAGCATATGAGAGTTGCATGTAGTTCCTGGTGGTTTGTTATTGATGCTTGAGAGAAGAATTTGGCTTGACCCCGTTGTGCACGGGGAAGAATCCTATACCGCAGCTGAACCAAACGATGTAAGAGGTCATTTCCATTTCCTGACTGCCATTAATTGTGTTGGTAATGTAACATTAACATTGTCACTGTTCTAAACTCTCTAATATTCCATTGATTTTGGTTTCTGAGTAGTTTGTGAAGTCTAAACGATGCTTTTCTCTCAGTTATTTTCAATGCAATTTACATGCCTAATTATTACCGAGTTGTTTTAGGTGTAGGAAATCCCGTAAGGACTTACAAGGGTTTCAACTCAATGAGATGCGATTTCCCTAAATCTAAATGACTGTTAAAACAGATCTTAAGGAGCTTTTAAAAATGTTTTGCAAAAGTTTCACTTAAAAACCCTAACAAACAAAAAACCCGAAAGAGATAGAGGACATGAATTTAAGAAAGTTCTGCTGTTAAATTATTGCTTCTATAGTGTTCTTCTGCCCCTTGCACCAATTACACCGCCTTTGTCTTTCCTCAACAGACAGCTGAAAACCCTGACACCTTGCAGAAATTCAAGAGTCAAGGTAATACATTTTTAGTGACTCCTTACAATCCAGCTTCTTTATTCTTAACTTTCCTTTTATCAACACAGTGCTGTTTGATGTCATGGGAGTTGCACCTTCAGGATTTCGTAACTTCTCCATAGTTTGGTGCTCTCTCTGTTCCTTATGGTAAGAATTGAGACAGCTGTGTTAGCTCCCATTATTTTCAGTTGTGTCTTCAGATGGACCATGGTAACAGCATTGTGCTCAACATAGTAATGAATTATTGTTTCAAAGTACTAACTTCTGTAAATAAGGAGTTTCAGTGGTCTGGAAAAAGTTATAGTAAGTGCCTTTACTTCCTGAAACAAAACAGATTCACAGAGTAGGATGTGGAATCTGAAAATGACTGTTACTGTATTTCAGGCCGAAGACATTGTTTATATATTGACTCCTTTTGGAAGTACATCACTATTGAAGGTGTGTTTACACTTGCCAGGTGATAATTTTACAAGAGAATGTTTTCCTATTCCCATTGTAGCTTTACTTTCAACATCTTCTAATAAGAAAAGATAGTCCCTGCTTTTGACCTTCACAGAGGATTTCTGTAGGAGAACTTGTGTGAATGGAGGCTAAAATCTTTGAAGAGCACAAGCATTCTTTTATAAGATCAGAACCTGGTCAGACACGGGAGAATGTGTAAGAGAGAGAAACTGCAGGGACAGATACAGAAATTGGCTGTCATGTAGAAATACTGGGGCCAGTCTTTTTTATTATTTAATTGTATACTTATTTTATTATCTGAATTTGATTTCAGCTAACCCTCTGTAAATGCATGTAAGCAGTTAATGCTCTCTCTGGATTTAATACTGCTGCTTTTGCATTTTGTAGCAATCTCTTTCCAATCTAGGACTTTTCCTACTGCATATTCTCTATGAATTTTGGTAGCCGTGCTCCTTGTTTAGAAGCTCTGACCAGCTCTGAAAGTCCACACAGCTGACGTTGTAATCCAGCTGCTCATATGTAATGCTTCTGATCTTTGTCCTTTTTGGAGGTACTTCAGCCGAGTCTCTTTGTGATGATGTTGTATCTGTCCTCACTGTGCTCTGTGAGAAGCTCCAGGCTGTCATAAAGTGAGTTATTTAAGTTTATCATTTCAATTTATTATGTGGAGATTGAGAATTTCACTGATGCATGTGATGGCACTGTTGTCATTCTGGAATCACGGAGCAAAGATGTGCTTCAGTGAAGTGTTTACCACAGAAAGTATTGTTCATGATGCATTAATTTAATCCTTGCTTGAAATGAGGAGCTCATTTGCCTTCTTCGTGCACTGTTCAGCTTTAAAGAGCTTCCAGTAAATCTAATCTGTAGGTAACTTCCATACAGCAGCAAAATACTAACCCAAGGAGAAGTTTTCTTTTCTGGCTGTAACAACCATCATAGAATAACAAGTACAAGAGCCATGGAAAAATCTGTCCTTCTTAGGCAGCATTTATCCTTAGTATTTTGTGTTATCAACGGCTTCATCCAATTTAGGAATATCATGCACTCTACCTACTTGAAAATGCACAATCTTAACTTTTGAAATGTGGTTGTTATAGTCAGTAAGCGTTTTATATGCTCTACAGTTTTCAGAAACTACCAGAGGCAAAGATAGCACAGGCATCTGTGTGGTGTTCTTCTACAGACTTTCTTCCTATGAGTGTCTCTAATAACAGCAAGATTACAGAGGAGTACCTTACTTAGCATTATTTAATCAGTGTCAGCATCTGGGAAAACAAAATCTAGAGTGCAGGGATGCCCTGTGCATGCTTATGCAAGTGTCAACTGCAAGGTGATGATCATCTGCATTAAGACACATTGTAAGAAAAGCTGTTGGGAAAGGCATCTGTACCTGGAATGAGTGTATCTTTCCAGATAGGCGTGGACTGTTGTGAAGAAAACTCTTAAGAAGCCAGCAGTTTTCAGCTCTCCATAGCACAGAGGTAGAAATCTAGCTTTGAGCCTCAGGATTCAGTGTTTTCTGTATGGCATGTGAAACGGGTATTGTTGTACTTGGATGCAAATTCATGTACGTGAACGAAAGGAACTCAAGCAGTGAAAGAAAAACAGGTATTTCTCACTCCTTAATTTCAGTTAAGATAAATCTGTTCTTTACAGCTCCCTTGACCTACCATCATATATCAGAAAATGCATTCCTCCAGCTGGTTTTCTTAGGAGTGAAAACCAGACTGTGGGTGCAATTGCCATGGAGTGCTCGTTTCATAAGGCAGACCTCAGCCTTGCTTGTGTCCTGGATCCCGCAGTTAATGTTAAAAGTAGGCACAGGCACAGTGCATGTTACATCAGTTCCAGGTGTCCACAGGTTCTTTAATATTGTTTCTCATGAGGCTTTCTTTGAGTTTATGGCTCTGACAGAGTAAATGGCAAGGCCCTGAAAGGTAGCCATGTTATCATGTGACTTTCTGCCTATAGGCATTGACTTTTGACCATTGTGGCCACCATCAAGACAAAAAATTTAAATAACCAGAAGAGAGTAGCCTAAACATGCTTCAGATTGCCTGAAGAAACTATCCAATAGCCCAAAATCTTCTGTTGTCTCTTTTTCCTTTGTTTAAGGCTTCCTTCCCAAGATTTTAGATTGAGTTTGAGTAATTATTTGGGTTTTGTTCTTTCTCTTTTTCCACTTACTTTTTTTTAAAGTAGTAGATCACTGCATGTGGTCAGTATGAAATAAATGGGATGATGCAGGTGATCACACCATTGTAAATTGATAGAAAGAAGCAAAATAAATCACTGCTGTGAATTATGGTATAATTTTCAAGTGAACTAATATAGTTATTTTAGAAAATCAAGTAGTCTTTGTTTTAATATGATGTGAATGGCATCTTTTCTTTGCCAGTGACAACCGTCAACTTCAGCTTCTTTACTTGGAGTGTATCCTCTCCATGCTGAACAGCTCCTCCCCCAGCATGCACCAGCACAAAGGATTTGCTGATCTAATATGGTGAGTACATCTGAGGACTAATGCAAATCGTCAGTTTGTAAATGTAAAAGGACCTGCTCCCCCCAGCCATGCTAACAAACCTGTAAAATGTCTCCAAGTGTGAGCAGAGCTTGCTTTTAACCTACTATCAGTTCTTTCTGTGCCTCATAAAATTGGTTAGGACTGCCTGGTCAGCTACCACATTAAATCCCGGTAGGGAATTATCACTGTAATGAAGTCTAATGAATTTAGCCAGAACAGAAAATCTCTTATGATTTCTGCCATAGTTTGGATTTGTGTGTGCCATTAAACACAGAGATGCTTTGCTTGTCATAGGAGGGTACTGTTGAGATTCTTAATGTTCTGACACAATAATACAGGAAGATAAGCAAAATTAATGTCAAATATGTGCCGGTGACCAGAAATGCTTTTTATTACCTGTGTTGTTGTATAGGGTTTGAGGCTAAATAGTCTTAATGGTGCTTCTATTTTATCAAGAAATTCTCCTTTTTAATACATTTCAGCAGTAAAGCTTGGTGTCTTTGGTTTGATACCATCACCTCAAAGCACCTGAAATAATCCTTCTTTCCTTTTGATTGAAATAGTGGGGTTTTTATAGCCTGTGGATAATTGAGTCATAGTAATAAAGCAAGAATGTAACTAATATGCAGTTCCTTGCAGTCAGTGCCCATCTTGTGACCTTGTCAGGTGATTGTATTAAGGAGAGATATATGTGACTGTTAATGTGTTTCTTGTGCTTTTACCCTGTAATTTTTGAAACTGAAGTGTGTGACTTGGTCCCAATTCTAAGGGTACAACATGTAGAGGCATCCATAACTCCCTCTGCTGTCCCAGGAACATCAGTGGCTGCAAGACTGGGAGATCTTCAGACTGGTAACACTCGGCAGTGTTGCACAAGGACCCAGTGCTGAGGCCTCTTGGAGCTCTAACATAAGAGCAGAACTCTCTCTCTCTCACGGCAGGTTCATTTCAGAAGTTTCTGCCTTTGAGTTTCACCCAGCCTTTTGTTTATGCTTATGTGACAGACTGTGAGGCCATCCTATAAGCGAGGTCACTGAAATGATCTCAGTTAAAAGAAAACACCTGCTGTTTTATTTTCAATTTATATAATTTTGATGATCCAGTTTATGCTGCAAGTGTACAGGTGTTTGTGTCTGTGACTATGTACCACGAGGGCAAGCTATCAGGGGTGGGACTTCTTACCTGCGCTGCTGCCAAGGAATGAATATGCGTGCTTCAGCTACTTGCTTACATGAGGGGGAAAAGCCCAAAACATTAGGAAGATATGAAACAGCTTAAACTGCAAACATAATTTTGAACATTTTGTACACACTAATACATTACCTCTCTGGAGAAGATGTGATCTAGACTGGTAGCTGTCGTTATTCTTTAAGGAGCTGTTGCCTACGTGCAAGAAGTTTTCACTCGGGCACTTTGTAGTCAGTTCTCAACAGACTATAAGGAAGGGAGCAGACAGAGAAGATTTAGTTCTGTGTTCTGACAGCATTCTCCATAGTTTGATACAGAAACACTTTGATAAGACTAAGATGTGTGGGGAATATATTGCTGTTGCAACCTGTGATTATGCCTGCTTTGAGACAGGCATGTTTCTTAAGCAGTGAATTGATATGTTTTGAATTGTACTTGATTGGAGAAAAGCAGATTCAAAGTTGTTATCTAATGTCCTATTAAAAGCTGTTTTTCTTTCTGTGACTTGGGGAAGCTGAGCTGTTTCAGCAATCTTGTTAAGAGAAGCAATGAAAATTCTGGACTGCATAAAATCTTGAGAAAATAAAATGTACTCACCTATGAGGATGTATATTATGAATTGTTACTTGTAATTGGGTGCTTGCTCTAGGCACTCACTTGAACCTCTGAGACATAGGTGAAAATCAGATTTGGGACTCATTCTCATGCAGCACTTGGCTTCTTAATTTAAAGTCTTGCAGACTGAAGTAAAATGTCAAGTGCAAAGCTGAAATAGTGTCTAGTGGAGCAAAAGGCTGAGCTGGCTTTGGTTCCACAGAAGAGTGATCTGCTGGCGTTCAATCACTTAACATGAGTGCTCATGCAGAAAGACAGTTGAAGGAAGGATGGGTGTTTACTGTGTAGTGTCATATAAGTAGTATAGTGCACACTTTGAGTTACTGTAGAGGGCTTTAATTATGTTCTCAAAAGACAGCCAAACAGAGGCTCACAACTAAGGATGCTTACTAAAATAGATGCATGTGCAGTTTAGTGATGGAACATTCAGCCATCTAGTTAACATAGATTAGTTCTTGTTTAGTTAGGTTTTTTTAAAGCTCCCAAGTTGGACTGAAAAAGAGACACTTAGCAGTGGAAGCCTAGAATTTCTGCCTTGTGATAGGCTGCAGTCAGTGAAAGGCAGGCGTGCTATCCTGCAAAGGGAAAGCAGTGTGCAGCAACATGAACTTGCAAAGTCAGTACCATGTTTCTACAGCACACAGAGGTATTTCCATATGGACTAGCATGCTGATGCTTCAGAGATGAAAAAAGCCTGGCATAATTTGTTTTTCTATCTAACCACTGCTGTTTGACTGATCATTAAAACAAGAGTGTGTATCTCATTTAACCATGGGCTATTTTCAATCTGTTCTTGTGAGAGTATTTTTTTTTTCAGTTACCATCTGCTGCTTTTCTCTTTCACAGGAAGCAACTGTGTCCAGCCCTAATAGTAATCCTGGGAAATCCAATCCATGACAAAACTATCACCTCTGCCCACAGCAGCATCTGCCTTGAGGCTGATTCACCTTCCTCAGGGATCTCTGATCATGGCCGGGGTTCAGGTTGTTCTTCCACAGCACCTGCCCTTAGTGGGCCTGTTGCACGGACCATATATTATATTGCAGCAGAACTGGTTCGACTGGTGGGGTCAGTGGAATCCATGAAGCCTGTGCTACAGTCTCTGTATCACCGAATATTGCTTTACCCACCACCTCAACATCGAGTAGAAGCCATCAAAATTATGAAAGAGGTAGGGTAATCACATGTGCAAATCCAGGCATGTAAAACAAAATGTTTATTTAACAGTAAGTGTTGCTGATATGTGCATACCAATCCATTTCAAACCTTCCCCCATAGGGATGTTGAAATTGTCCTTTCTGAGCACAACTGGTACATCAGCACCACTCTGACAAATAGCTTTATGCAGTTGTAATAGCTGTATTTGTCTCCATAATGCAAGCTACTATGGCAACTCCGTCAGTGCTCATGCTGTGGTGCTGCGTGGAGCAGATCCTATCACTGAGTCACGATTGCTCTTTTGGGTGAGATAGAGCATAATGATCCAGTTCACAACTTCTTTGGCATCTTTCCCCAGACACGTCCTCACAGTGTGGTTTCCAGGCATTAAGGTGAATATATGCTTTGATTACATGCCAGGTTTTTGAAATCCAGTTTCTTGGAGCTTTTTTTGAATAGACACAAGAAAGATGCCAATGGCTTAAGAACCCATTTCAGGACCAGTCCATTCTGGCCTTTTTCCCAGCGCCTCTGAGAGCACTAGAACTGGAGCACTGGGAGACTTCTTTGAACACTATCTGACATTATGGACTCTTCCATTCCACATAGGCACCTTTCTTCTCATGTTGTGGAACACAAGGCAATTCATGTAATTTGTAGGAGCAGTGGTATCTCCTAGAGAATTTTTCATCTAGCTTGTGCATACCTAGGGTGTTCTGTTTCTGAAAAATCTCTCTTAACACCACACAGCCACCCACTTGGTTGCTGTTTAAACTAGGAGTCATCATGTCATTGTCTTTCTCTAATTTTAAACAATAGCAAGGTGATAGTTGAAATTTTAGGGAAAGCTTAGTCTAATGTTGTTCTGTGCAGGATGTACCTGTTGCTTCTTTGGGCTTATTAATACATGCTTGTTTGTATTTCCTGGTGGGCACCCAGCAGGTTGAGTCTGAAGGAATCACTTTGCCTATCTTTGCATGACTCCATCATTTTGTAACTAGATGACTGAGGAGTAAGGCTTCCTTTGGTATAAACTATATGAAAAAATAACTTGTGTAGGCGTAAAAATTGTCTTGTGTGCAGTGTCAGATGAAAAAAATTCAGTCAAAAATGTAAAGCACTGGAGAACTTTCTAAATGTGATCCTTGCTGAATATTCTCCTTTACTTACTTTTCTGTCTTTAAAAAGAGGAAAGGTAGCTTTAATAAGTGGAACATCAGTGTGCTGTGTTCCTTTGCTGTGAGAAATTACAGTAGTGCTACCTTGGGTTCCAGGGCTTGATAGAATTATGACTTATTTATTGTATTTAAATAATGCTTAGATAATCTTCTACTTACTTCTGTTTCCTTTCCTTTCAGATACTTGGCAGTCCTCGGCAGCTTTGTGATTTGGCAGGGCCCTGCTCTTCTGAGTCAGAATCCAAGAAGAGGTCTATTTCTAAAAGAAAGTCCCATCTGGATCTTCTCAAGCTGTACGCTTTGTTTCTTCCTTTAGCTTCTTCTGTCTTAAACCTGTGCACACAGAACACTTAAGCAGTTCAGGAGCATACCCAATATGAGCCAGGGTATCTGCCTGGTTAAATAAGCTCTGAAAATGGAAAAGGTGTAAAAGCTCTTGCTTGATTTGTCATCAGTCTGTTTGTAAAGACATAGATAACTATCTTGGGGAGTTTGCCAGAATTCCCAAATATGTTGGTTTACAGCTGAAAATTTTTGGGTATGGGTCCATAAACTTGCAGTGAAATAAATATGTGTTTCTTGAGAGGTACATTTCTAAGATGAAGTCAAAGGACGTCATAGAAAATTTAAACATGGTGAGATCGAGCAAGAAGGGTTCTCAGTTCCTAAAAAGATCTTGTAGATAACATCATTTACAGGACACAGATGGATTTAAATTTAGTTCAGCTGGGTGCTGAGGGGTTTTTTTTTTCAGTTTAAGTGCTTGTCTATAAGAGAGAACATGCTGTGCATACCGGTATAAATGCACGGTAACTGTTTCCCTTGTTGGCACTCCCTTTACAGAATGACCATGTTTGCATGGGAGACTTAATAATTTGTTGTAATACTAATTGTCTTTCTGAGGAATAGTCTTAAAGGATAAGTTCACTTTTCTTTTTTCTGGTTATGGAGAGATGGTATTGAATGATGGTGACATGCTCACTGTACATGTTGCATCACTTAAATAAACCCTGTGTTGATTGTAGCATCATGGACGGGATGACGGAAGCGTGCATCAAAGGTGGTATTGAAGCGTGTTATGCTTCGGTGTCCTGCGTCTTTGCCCTGCTTGGATCGTTAGATGAGCTGAGCCAAGGGAGGGGTCTCAGTGAAGAGCAGATCCAGCTGCTGCTCCAGCGCTTAGAAGAATTGAAGGATGGGACCGAGACAAGCAGGGACTCCATGGAGATCAATGATGCTGACTTCAGGTGGCAGAGACGCATCCTGTCCTCAGAAAACCCTGCCTGGGAATCGGGAAACGAGAAGAGTCCTGATATTAGTATTAGTGTTACCACAGACACTGGTCAGACTACTTTGGAAGGGGATATGGGACAAACAACTCCAGAGGATAATCCAGAAAGTCAAAAAAACTCCCTTCCATCTCCAGCTGGACACGAAAGCAAAGAGATTCATTACAGAGAACCAGAGTCAGAAACCATTGACCAGCCAGATGTTGTTCAAAGGAGCCACACCATCGTCTATCCAGATATAACTAACTTTTTATCAGTTGATTGCAAGACCCGCTCCTATGGATCCAGATACAGTGAAAGTAACTTCAGTGTAGATGACCAGGACCTTTCTAGGACTGAGTTCGATTCATGCGATCAGTATTCCATGGCAGCAGAAAAGGATTCGGGCAGGTCTGATGTCTCAGACATAGGCTCTGACAATTGCTCCCTGGCCGATGAGGAGCAGACACCACGGGATTGCCCAGGTCACAGGTCCTTACGCACTGCTGCTCTCTCTCTGAAATTGCTGAAGAGCCAAGAAGCAGACCAACACAGTGCACGGCTCTTTATCCAGTCACTTGAAGCACTTCTTCCTCGGCTTATAGCTCTTCCCAGCATAGAAGAAGTGGATGGAGCACTCCAGAGCTTCTCTTCAACATTCTGCTCAGGTTTGCAAGCAAATATTTACTGTCTAACCAGCATGCACACTCTGACAGCACTGTACACAGATTCCCTTGTGGGATTTCATCTTCAGAGAACATATCCAAAATAAGGAGGTTTGGGTTTTACACCATACATTCCTTCAGGGCAACACACTTCATTTAGGACAAAGCAAATTGAATATGCAGGCACCCATTCAAAGGGATGTAAATCCATTAACTCTTAACAGGCTCTGGATTATATCCTGAATCAATAAAGAAATGGAATTAGATACCTCTTTACATGTTTGTGAAGATCTGTTGAGAAGCTTTGCACATGGTGTCGTTAAAGAGAGGTTGGGGTTGCCCCTTAGCATGAGAGGGGTGTGGGAAGTACCATCACCTGCTTTGAATGAGATATAAGTAGCTTAGTACATCACTGCACTGTTACTATTACTTATGCCAGCCTCACGAAAAGGGTGATAAAATTCCACAGCAACAAGCTCTACAAAGAGTAGGGAGAGAGGAGATGTCTTCATTTTTGTTTTTCTTAATGCTGCTATCTGGCTGGAAATGTGAAGCTTAAAGCTCAGACCAAGTGAAAAATTAAGATCTTGCCTTCTAAAAGATTAAGTATCTTCAGATCATGGTTAGACCATGTGGGATCTTGACCTGTCAAACAAAGAAGAAAAGTCATGCAAAGGCTAGTTTGTCCTGTTGATAGCATATTTAAAATGTGTGTAAATATATATTTTTAGATGGATTTTGCTTTCCTGACAGTGGCCAAAATGAAAATGTTTGCTAAAATATGTATCTCTGTTTCTTTAACTTACTTTACTGCAATTGCCTTTCCTATTGCTCGTCTCCTAATCATTGCTTCATTCATTTGTGCTCCCTCTCACACATTAACTCATACAGATTCAGAAGGGGTGCTTCCATCATCATATAGCATAATTTAGATATGAAGCTGGGTGAATAAGATGATATTCCTGATATCCTGTTTAAATGCTACCCAAATAAACCTTAACTCAGGAAGGTGGTAAACAGTATTCTTAAGAAATGTTGGCCATTTTATATCACAGATAGGAAATATCTTAAAGGAGGCATTGATATTAATTACCTTCCTAATTGAGAGGCTCAAGAGCATCCTTTCTGTCACAAGTATTTCTTTTTTCCTGAAAAAGAGTAATCTTGAGGTTATGCTGAAAGACCAGTGCTAGACCTCTAGCTCAAACTTTTGTGCACCTCTTCCCTCGTGCATGAATAAGTATGTCACTTCTTTTCCCTTTTGTCTGTAGTCCTTATAGAGTGCTTTAAAGCTTTGGAAGATATGGACCTAGGAGAATTCTAGATCTTAAGGCTAAACATAGCTTTTCTTGGCATTCAGTATGAGCAATACAGTGAGAAAAATGCAAGAATATAACTCAATTTCTGCATTAAATGCGTTATTTGTGGTTTGCATATCTTAAAAAGATACCTAGTCTTGAACTTAGATTGTGGATAGAGACCTTTCACTTTTGGCCTTGAAGAAAGCCATCCCTCTGGCTATATCTGTACTTTAAAAATGTACACCACGTTTCCAGATGGATTTGGTGAAGTACTCGTAGAAGACACCATTCAGTAAGGAATTGTGCAAAAGTAGAGAGCGAATTACTGTACTAAGACAGCCTGGAAGAGGTATTCTGGAGTTTTCATGGAGATGTGGCTGTCGCAGGGTTGTACTTTTATGCTTTCATGAGATCTGGGTGGTTCCTGTTTCAGTTGGACACCTGGAATGAGACTCAGTCCAGCTGGAACAGTCCCGTAACTTGTACCTCAGATCTTAAGCAAATGTCCATCAGTCCTCCCGAGGTGAGAACTTGAATTCCTGTGCAGGTGAGAGAGCCATGAGTTTGCAGACCTGTAGAGAGAGAGAGACTTACTAAAGTTGAAACAAATGTCAGGGGTAGGAGCTCCCCCTGGAAAGTTTCTGAGACACTAGTTTGATCTGCCTTTATAAGCAACATGTAGGTCCTTATTTAAGTCCTACTTCATTAGCACCAGCTACTCAAGGCACAAATTGGGTGATGAAGTTAGAGGGATTGATCCCATTCTTTGTATATATAACTTTTATTCACGTATAATTCTTGAAGAATACATTGGGAAATTTGACTGTTGGTTAAGATTCAGGTTGAAAACAGGCATGGATGCAGTTCTGAGACCAGCCAGTACAGAAGCAGTATTTTTGTGTTTCTGGGAGACCTTATTTAATTGCTTTGTTTCATTTTTCAATTTTTCTTACACTTTGGAAGAAAAATACAATTTATTACTCTTTCCTACAAGCTAGGTCCTTATATAGATAGCATTGCAAAATTAGGATGTTTTAATAGGATTGAAGGGCAATGAATGGAGGTAAGGATTTGAGGCACTGCTGAGATAAGCATGGAAAAAGTGAAATCAGCTAAGCAGAGTTATAGTGAAATTAAAATTTGCAAGTAAATTGGTTAACTCTAAAGTTAGGAGCAAGTTATCCCATCTTCTCAGTTTTGATTCCATACTTTTTAGAGGGAAGGTTTTTATGTTGGTGTCATCTTACCCTCTGTGTCTGTGATCTCAGCATCTCTCAAATGCAGTTGTTTATTTTCCCGTATTTTAGAGAAAATGAAGGAACATGTTTTTCCCCTCAAAAGTTTTAGGTGCTCAAATACATACCCATGATGGAGTACCCACTTTTCTGTGGAGTTCTACACCTTCCCTTTTAATTGTAATCTTGTATAGGAGGTTACACATTTTAAAAAACATTTTAATGCAAAATAAAGTGGGCTTTTTGTTGGTTTTTTGGGTTTTTTTTTTTTTACTTTTACATACACCTCTGCCTTGAGGTTCTTATTACTCTAGCAGGTTCTAGTCCCTGAGGTACATATGTAAGTGAGATAAGACATAAAATCAGTGGGAGATGAGATAGCTGCATCAATATCATGATCCTCCATCCAACAAAGTGTTAAGATACGTCTTTGTTTCCAGTGATGAAGAAATCACTAGAGCTCCTCACAGGCCACTTTAAAGCACATAGTTGCAGTTTTGGTACTGGGTAGGGGTTCTCTGTTAACATTCACCATGAGGAATCTACCCAAGCAATGCCAGCCTGTGTGGGCGTGGTTCGTGGCCAACCCTGTCACCCTTCTTCCACAAAGGTTGCTCCCTTGAACAGATATTCATTTTTTAGACCCACCCTGGAACAGTTACTCTCTTTCTAAATCCGCCCTCAAACAGTTACTCACCTTATCCACGCCCCCAAAGTGACGACAGTGGAAAGTCCGAGAAGGCAGCAGCACAGAGCTTTCAAACCCTCACGAGGCAAGAAAAATATTTGCTTCTTTTCTGTGTGTGGACTTTTTTTTAATGTTAATGGTTTGTTGTATTTTGTCTAAGAAGAGGTATGAGCTTGATGGTGGGAGGAATATATTCACAGTAAACCACTGCAGCACTTAACAACACAGCTTTGCTTCATCATGTAACTAACCTTGGAAGCTGGTTTTTGTTCCATTTCAAACATTCCTCTAGGATAAAGCTGACTTCTTAATCTTCCCTAATTGACATTATATGAATGGATTTCACAATTGATGTGAAAACCTTGAAGTATTGTGAGTCATGTGGGTGGATCTGGTATTTCTGGGTTTTTTCACGGCTCAAACTACAGATTCAATTAGGTGTTGCTCATACTTGATTTATATTTTTCTACCAGTGGGTCAGCTATTTGCCATTCCTGGGAAGAAGGGATTGTGCCACTGAGCATGGTTGTAGGCTATTGTTTTGTACAAATAGTGTTTTCAGGACTACTGAGTACTTACAGGTGTCTTCTGGGTCTGACAGAAGTGCAAATGCTCAGCTATTTCGAAAGTAGGCTTTGTATGAACTAAATAGGGGTTGGAGTTGTACCAAGTTCTAGCCAGCTTGGCCCCAGATATTTGTTCCCATACCTCTAGGCCATGGCGAGAATGATGATTACAGACTGATCTTGCAAGATGTGGAGCACTCCAGTCCCCATCCAGCAGCTGACTTAGGCAGAACAGGTTTACTGGGGGGGTTAAAAGGGCTGTTAACCTCATTACACCATTTGGTGCAATGTATTCTCAGTTAAGTACACAGACTTTGGGTCTGCTCCTTCCCACTTCACTTTTCCAGTTAGCATTGCAGATGTATCCTGCCTCCTTTGTACCTGATAGTAATCCCAATGAATGCTGGTGTTCCTTGCTTATTTAAAATTTAGCATGTTGGTTTGCTGGACTGTGACTGGAGTGTTCATTTTGTCTTGCATTCTAGATGAACTACTTATTTTTCTATTCCCTGTTCTAGTACATTTAGTAGAGTAATTTCTACTGATGATTCATTAACTATTCTAGCAATCTGTTGCTGCCAAAATGCTAGGGGTAGTTTCTGATATTTTTTTCCAGGAAAAATCTGTGTAAAATGTGAGAGCTCACATGGTGTTTTTGTTAGGTATGATGCACTCACCAGGATTTGAGGGAAACCTAAATTTCAACTTCCAGACTCTGATGAATGCAGACAGTCTCTACGTCGTATCACATTACACTCTGCTGCTCAACCTAAAATTGGCAAACTCGGATTACTACAGGAAGAAGCCTGCCCAAGCCCCTGTATTGCTGGTGAGTTGGGGAATATGGGATAATTGTTTTTAAAAAATGAGAAATTATTTTGCTTCCTTTCACATAAACCAGCCCACACATAAATCCTTCAGGCTGCTTGCTAAGGGGAGGAATAGTAATTACAAATGAAGTGTTCTCCATGCTGCTTATGAATCTTGCATGATAAGTGTCACGCATCTGAATTACACTCTGGTTTGGTGGGAAGGAATGCTGCTCACTGATTTTCATTAAAGTCGCAGTCATTTTGATGGTTAAACTATTTTCAGAATAGATTAGCATCATGTGATATTGTGTCTTGATAATGTGCACAAACATACCTTCATCTTGCAATTGCTTTTGAGCCTAATGACACATTTTTTTGCTTAATACTTGATTTGAATTTCTGTAGATGAAGACGTGAGAAGTTAAAGTGAAAAATAAGTAGGTCTTAATATCAGTGTGAAATTATGACTTTTGTCACACCTGGAATTCCTCAGCTTCTTGGGTTTTTTAAAAATTGTTTTGAAGACTGAGTTATAAAACATGGATCCATGTTTATCAACTTAGTTGTCCAAGAGACAATGTTTCAGAGTTTTCTGAAAAACAAAAAAAAAAGTGATATATGGAACAAATAAAAAAGGTGTCAAAATGTATAATTATGTCTGAGCTTCCAGTGTAAGAGAATTTATAATCTAGATAATCTAAAAAACAAATGGGGTTTAACATCATCCATAGTTCTGGTGTGTTCTGCGGCAGATCGAGTGCAGATATGTGACTCAGAACATTCTCTAGAGGAATCAGTGTGTACAACAGGCCTGAGCACGACCAAAGTATTCTTAGAGATCATTCTGGTAAATAATTGGAGACAACTTCATCTGTGATGACTGTTCAGTGCAGAAGGGCCCAGTTGTTGGGCAGGCCACATTAGGTGCCACCTAATCCTTTTAATTGGATTTGAGATCCTACTGCTACCTCATGGAAATAGTGAGAGATCAGCATCTCCCATTGTCACTGTGCAAGAACTGCCATTCTGATTTGCATCTTGCATTAACTGCAGTAGAAGAAGGGAGAGGTCCTTGTTCATGTCATTCTCCACTGCAGAAACAGATGCAGAAAGATCTGGATAGGCTGGGTTGATGGGCCATGGCCAGTTGCATGAGGTTCAATAAGGTAAAGTGTCAGAACCTGCCCCTGGGTCACAACAACAGTGTGGCACTGCAGGCTGGGGCAGAGTGTCTGGAAAGCTGCCTGGGGGAAAAGGACCTGGGAGTGCTGATTAGCCAGCTGAACATGAGCCAGTGTGTGCACTCGCCAAGAAGGCCAGTGGCATCGTGGCCTGTATCAGGAATAATGTGGCCAGCAGGATCAGGGCAGTGATTGTCCCTCTGTACTAGTGAGGCTGCACCTCAAATCTGGTGTTCAGTTTTGGACCCCCACTACAAGAAAGACATTAAGGTGCTGGAGTGAGTCCAAAGAAGGGCAGCAAAGCTGCTCAAGGGTCTAGAGACCAAGTCCTGTGAGGAGCGGCTGAGGGAGCTGGTGGTGTTTAGCCTGGAGAAAAGGAGGCTCAGGGGAGACCACCTCACTCTCTACTCCAGAAAGGAGGGTGTAGTGAGGCGAGGGTAGGCCTCTTCTCACAGGTAACAGGTGACAGGACTAGAGGAAATGATCCAAAGTTGTGCCAGGGGAGGTTTAAACTAGATAATAGGGAATTTCTTTTCGTAGAAAGGGTTGTAAGGAAGTGGAACAGTCTGCCCATGAAAGCATCCATAAAACATGTGGGCACTCAGGACATGGTTTAATGGTGAACATGGGAGTGGTGCTGTGTAGACAGTTGGACTTGATGATCTTGAAGATATTTTCCAACGTTAACAATTATAAGATTGCAATCCTCAGTTAATTCTTTGCATAACTTAATTTCTACTTCTGCAATCCCTTACTCAGATCTGGGGGCTGAGGCCAATGCTGTAGGGTTTACTCTGTTGTCTTACATTTGGTTTTTATGGTTCTCTGCAGAAGGAGTTTATGAAGCAGGTCCAGTCCAGTGGAGTGTTGATGGTGTTTTCCCAGGCCTGGGTTGAAGAACTGTACCACCAGGTACTAGAAAGGAACATGCTTGGAGAAGCTGGGTACTGGGGAAGCCTGGAGGAACACAGCCTTCCACTTATCAGCATGCTGACGGGTCAGTACAGTATTCTGGTGGCAAGGCTAACTTCCAAACATGTCTAAAACAAGCTACAATGACATGCTGCTTTACTGGGTTACATACAGAACAGCATGTCTTCATGCAATTTGTGGTGTCTCATGGAATTGTCAATAGAGAAGGAGCCAGACCTAGCTGTGGAGGTACTTATGTGTTTGTTTTGGATCATCCAAGTGGTTTTGAAGCACAGATTTAAAAAAAATCAGAACTATCCCTGGGAGACAGGGAAAGTAGTTTTGTTCACTGAACCAAAACATCTCTTAATTCTGTCAGCTTCAGTTCTGGTAGACTTGAAACTTGTTAATGATAAGCAGGAAGGCTGCTGTTTTCTTGATGTCATAGCAAAACCATTTCAGTGTGCCTGTGGTGCAGTACAAATATAAATAGTAGCATCTGATCCTGGAAGCTTTCCACAGATTGGACTCCCCTTGGTTCAGACCTGAGCTATGCCAGGGATATGCCATATGCCACTAGGGAGAAGCTGAAAACCTGGAGCACAAATGCTTAAAAACAATCCTTAGCTTCATTTGAGGGGAAAAAAAATTAAATTGTATCAGCTGAAAGACAGCAGGATGGCTATGATACTGTATTGGTATAAAATGCACTGTCTGCTTTAATGTGTAGGTAATTAAAATAGTGTATGCAGGGAGAACACTGGCTTCAGCTGAGCCATTAAGTGGTGATCAAAGGGCACTGCTCTGGAAGTTTTTTGCTGATGGTATTGAGCTCAGTGTTACTTTTAGCTGTTGAGCTGGAAAGATGAAAGAAACACTTGGAAAAAACAATGCCCAGAAGTATGTGGAGAAGGGACCTTAGAAAGGAAAACAACCTGGTGTTGCTAACATTAAACTGTCTACAAGAAACTGGTCTTTTGTTGTGTTGGAGAAAGGATTGTATTTCTTTTGTTGAGATTGAACATACATAGGTCTACTAAAAATCATAATTAGGATTTAGGATCCCAGTGCATCTTGAGGACTCAGACTGAGATCTGGGAATATCTAAATACAGGACTTAGCAAGATTTGAAGTTATACTAAGAAAGGCAGAGATTTAAGCATGTGATAAGTTCTGAACTGTAAGAAATACCTTGAAATCTTTGCTGGAAGTTCTGTTCGCTGTGTAACTTGAAGAGGGGGAGGGCAGCTTTTGAGAGTGGGATATCTCTCCTTTTCAACAAAACATTGGTTATACCGGGCAAAGCCTAAGATGTCACAGCTCATGTTTATACCAAGGCTTTAGAAGGCTGCCAGAAAGAGTAACAAAAAAGCATACCTGAGAAGTCAGGAGTGCTAGTACCTAGTTGAACACAGAGCCAGTAAGAGATGCTTTTCTTACACCATCTGTGTGTCAAATAGTAGTCTGATGTTTTTTAATGTTCTGGCAGACATCGACGGCTTGGGCAGCAGTGCAATTGGTGGCCAATTGATGGCATCTGCTTCGGCTCAATCTCCTCTTTCCCAAAACCGGAAGACAGATGATTCTGTTGTTGCAGGTACTAAGACTGTATTACAAGTACAAGTGTGTCTACCAGCAGTGGGTTGTTATGTACCAAAAAAGCATATTCAGGTAAATTGTGTAGAATAACAATTTTTTAAAAAAGTATGTCAGTACATTGTACATGTGAATTGGTAGTTCAGCATGCAGAGGACAAATATGACTTGGCTTTTTACCACTGATAAAGCTGCCGTTGTGTCATTTTCTACTACTGCAGTAGTAATGTTTTTTCCACTCTAGGAATTGCTTTTGCCCGATACCTTTTAATTGGCTGTTGGAAGAACTTGATTGACACTTTGTCTACCCCTCTGACCGGCCGCATGGCAGGCAGCTCCAAGGGCCTGGCCTTCATCTTGGGAGCAGAAGGAGCCAAAGAGCAGAACCAGAAGGAGAAGGACTCCATCTGCGTGAGCCTGGATGGACTAAGGAGGGCAGCCCGGCTGAGCTGTGCTCTAGGTACTGCTGCATTGGGGATGTCATGGCAGACTCATAATGTAGGATGGTAACTTTCCTTGAAGGAATTTGGGACAAAGAAATGCAGCATCCTGCTCCAGTTTTGCATAGGAATGCGGATTGTGGGAATATGCATAGAGTGCCCTATGGCATAAACATATCCAGCCAGCTTTTCTTGATCCTACCTCTTGTTGGGGTTGTATGGGATTGGGGAGGAAAAGTTGCTCATACAGTAATTGTGTTGTTGCTTTACAGGAGTTGCTGCTAATTGTGCATCTGCTCTTGCCCAAATGTCTGCGGCCTCCTGTGTCCAAGAAGAGAAAGAGGAAAAAGAAATTCAAGAACCCAGTGATGCTATAGCTCAAGGTAACTACATGATTAAATTACCTACCTCATTCTATATTGCCTGCAAATCTGCAACTGGAAGGCACATTGCTGCACAAAATGGCATTTCCCTCTTGTTCTGCTGCTGTGCACTACTCACCTATAGGCACACGGGATGTGTGTCTTCAGTACATGCCCTGCTGTCCTAGGTTCTTAATGTTATGTCCCACTAATCATATTCTATATGGAACTGATATCAGTGGAACAATGCCTAAGCCAACAGCATTTTTCAGTGTGTGCTTTTTAAACCTTGTGTTACTAGTACAACCAGAGGGCATCAGAGAAACAGCTTATTTGGGGATTTTTGTGTGTTGCGTGGTAATGTAAGCTGAGTTTGCATCCCTCTCCCTGTCTGGTTTATACATCCTTGATTATCTTTTGTCGTCATCATCAGATGTTTAAAACTGTTTCTGAATCTTGTTAAATTAAAATGGAATAAAAAATTTTGTCTTTTTAACATATAAAAAGTTCTGCATCTCTATACCACCATTTCAAACTCAGTGAAAGTCAATAAAGTCAATTATTGTCTGCAGTGACTGTTTGAAGTACATAAAATTTCTCTGATTACATCTGAATTCTAATGGCAAGAAGCCCATAACAAAACACAGTGTTGCACAAATGACCCTGCTTGGTACTTAAATTTGGTGTCTTGGTAGAGAAAACGAAACTGAAAAAGCCTGAGCTTAAACAAGCTTTTGACTGCTCTGCTGGACGTGACCGAAGCGAGTTGGCCAGACCATGCTGAAGCAAAGAGGAGGCAGCAGCAGTGGCCAGAGGCCAACAGATCTGTTCTGTGAAAGCTTGCAAAGCTTCAAAACTTGTTTCCATTCCAATGTGGCATGAAAACTAAGCTTTTCAGGGATTCTCGAAAAAATAAATAGATCCAAATGGTTGTAGTTCAGATCAAGATTAGTTTTGCTTTGACAAGAGCTCTTTGGTGAAACTTTTTGTATGGAAATACATGTGAAATCCACAAATGCTTTTTTTTTCCATAGGAAAATAAATATTTAGTAAAAATAAATAAATACCTAGTCAGCCATCTCTGAAGAGAAATATCACTGGCAATCTGCAACTGTTCTGTAGGCAACAGGATGTGAATTTGGGGGTGGAGGGTGTCAATCTAGCATTGATTTTTTCATGTATATAGGATTAGTCAGAAATTATTTTCGTTTTAAAGCTACCTCTAGATTTATTAGGAAGAAATGGGTTTCTCTTTGTTGGGGTTTTTTTGTCTAGAATTCATGTTCTTTTATAGATTTCAGACTGTAACCCTTTGCCATCACCCTGTATACAAACCAATGTTTGTTTAAAAGCTGGAGAAGCTAATTTTTGTTTTTTCATGCTGCAGTGAAACAGAAAGTGGAGCAGAAACTGGAGCAGATGGGGAAAGTGCAGGGAGTCTGCCTGCACACTGCTCATGTTTTGTGTATGGATGCAGTCCTTAATGTGGGTCTGGAGATGGGAAGCCATAATCAGGATTGTTGGCCTCATGTGTTCAGGTACTCACCAGCTTTCCCAAAATAGCCAGAATTCATACCATGTTGCCTGAAAGTAGGGGACTGAGAAAGAGAGCTTTGCAGGCTCTGTGAATGTTCTGTATAAACAGTGTCAGAGTGAATTAACTGCCGGTATCTCTAAAAGAAAAGATGGTGCTGTTTTCCACCACTGCTCAGGGACAAAATCAGTGCTTAGAAACTTCGAAGTCACCAGAAGACTGTGGCAGACCCAGGAACCTACATGGGTTTTTCAGGCACCTCCACCAAACTATTTGCTGCCTAGGCACATGGGAGGCCAAAGGATGTAAGAAGAAAGGTTATCTGTGCCTAGTGTGAGAGTCAGAGATCCTCTGTTTATGGTTTGAGGAAAATGTTCTGTTATTAGCGTGGGGAGGAGTTATTGTTTTGGGAGGTTCATTAATTTTTTGCTTCTCCTGTGTGTTCTCAGGGTGTGTGAGTACATCAGCACGCTGGAGCACACCCACTTCAGTGATGGTGCTGCCCAGCCCTCCCTTACCATCACCCAGTCACAGCAGGCACCTGGAGGGCTGCACCCAGACTCTGAGCCTGGGGAGGCTCCTCAGGCACTGACCCCCGAGCAGGAGACCACCCTCAGCAGCCATCCGGTCATTCAGCCAGTTTCTATCCAGGAACTCATCAAGGACAGCAGTAAGGGCAGAGCTTTTGACTTCCGTGGGGGCAGTCTGCTGTGTGGGACCAGTGCCGCCAAGGCTGTTCTCACGCTCTCCACACAGGCTGACAGGTAAAAGCACTGCTGTCAAGAACCAGAATCCTTGTTCCCAAAACAGTACCAAAATGACGCTTTTTGTGCTGCAGTGGGTCTAATCTTTGTTCATTGCAGCCACTCGCTTCAGTTGAATTTCACAAGAGAGCTGCATGTTTGTCACAACCAGCAGTTTCTAAAAGACCTGGTTTTTTTTCCTCTCTGCAGTACCTGCAAGTACTGAGCTGAGTATGTCTGTGCACAACAGTAAATATGCCAAGCGAATCAAATGCATCCTGAGAATGGTGGATTTATTTCTTGCATGTAAACTGACCTGTTGTATTCAGTAGAGCAGACAAAGTAAGTGTGTGTCTTGTCCTGACAGGAAGGGGCTGATTGACAAGACCAGTGTCAGTCAGAAAGCAGCTGCTTCAGTCAGGGCTGTATGGACAGTTTGTCAGGCTTCCCCAGTGTGTCCAGAGGAGGAAGGGAACCAAGTATGGTCACACAATGGCTACATTAAACATCCTTTCTTCATGGTCTGCCAACTGATACTATTTCTGCTATTTTTTTAAGCAGCCCAGGCTACAGTTGAAAATTTCCTGGGTTTGCATGCTTGCAATTACCATTTTGATCCAGCTGACATTTTTCGTCTTGATCTCTGCCCATAGGAAGGTGTTATGTGTAAATTCAGAGCCAAAAGTAATGCATAAACTGCTTGTAGAAATTTGGCTCTGGGCATAAAAATACCTTTTATTTGGGAAGTTTACAATACAACTTGGTTCTGCAGAATAGAGAATAGCAATACTGTAATGTTAATGATGCTGGTTTCATTTCTACCTTTAAGTGTAAATGTTTATTTGGGCTCACTACCGTGTTTATTAGGACTATAGAAAGTTTTTCATGAGAAACAAGGACAGAAAATCATATTTTTGTCAATTTCTGGCTGCACCATGTGAAATTTCACTGTAAACTCTGTGGCACTCCCTTCCAGTGTAACCACACACTGTTTTATGTGTGCGGATTTTAACTGTTGAATCCTAAGAGCTCATTGCAGCTGCAAATAACTACTTCTTCTTGTATTTGTCATTATTTAACAAAAACATAGCCCCGTACTAGCCACTGTTAAGAAAATTACCTCTACCCCAGCCAAAACCAGTACAATATTCCAAAATAGCAGTTCAGGTACAGTAACCTTAGGTTTAATACTTAATTTGTTTTTCAAGTTAGGGTCTGTAACTTCAGATGGAACAATCTTATGTAACTCTGAAGTCAGTGAAGCTATGATGAGCTCTGTTGTGAGGACTGGGCATGTTTCAACTGGTTTTTTGATTGCTGGTTCATGAATGGCTTATAGCATTAAGATCACTTGAAAAAGTGACTTTTTGTTTTAGCACCATAGTTAACACCTTTGTTTAGCACCTTTAAAGGGTTCTGATTGATCCCACAGCAACCTACTTTCCACCCTCCAATTAATAAAGCTTCTGGATCAAAGTTTTACAGCAGCACTGCATAAATGAAAAAGCTCTCAATAACCCAATGTGTCACCAAAAGCAACATATAGAAGCCACAAACAGATAAGAATTTTCCTCTTATATACACATTTAAGTCTACATCTCATGAATTTTTCAGTTAGATTCTGTTCTTTACCTACAGGCTCTTTGAAGATGCTGCTGACAAGTTAAACCTGACGGCACTGGCAGGCTTCCTTTACCAGCTCAAGAAGGCTTCTCAGGCCCAGCTTTTCCATTCAGTCACAGATACAGTTGATTACTCACTAGCAATGCCAGGTAAATCACCTGAAGATCCTGAACAGAGTGGTTTATATACAATTGTACTGCTTACAGGACTTACTTTGTATTCTTACAAATTTTTTCCAATTGAAATTTCAAGGTATAAATAAAACAGTGTGTAGTCTAATAAGATCTTTCTTATTAGAATTGTAGGAACAATTCAAAAGCTTTTGAAAAGACTTACCACTTTTTTTGGACAGGGACCACATCCACATCTGCTTTGAAACACATCACAGGACATTCATTTGGTTCTTGGACTTTGGGGGTATTAATTGCCCATCAATATATAATCACAGCTCTATTTTTGAACCCAGTCCAGTATGGAAACTTAGGTCAATGTAGACTTAAGACGGTGGATTTAGGTGAGACATTTGACAGTAGGATAAACTCAGAAGTGTTCAGAAAATGGACGATAGAGAACAAAGCACACAAACGAAGAATGTTAAGCAGTGGGATTTGTCCTGCTTGATTTTCCCCAACAGAGTAGAGCATGTACCTCACAGTACAAAGCCTGTAAGTTGTTGTTTCCATCACTGTCTCAAATGGAGCAGAAGAATTGGACACAAAGGAAGATACTTCACTTAAATTTATACTGTGCCTGTAGAAGCTACATTAGTCATACAGGTTTTGTTCTGTCCTGTGGCAGACAGTTTATATCTATGTTTCCAATTTAATTGGTTTCCTATCTCCCTGAAGTGCTAATTGTCATTTTCTCAATATGACACTAAGTTTTTGGGTTTTTTTGCTGTTGTTTCTCTCCAGACCTCCACATTCATAACTCTAGTTTTAATAGATTTCCTCTTGTCATGTATGTAGTGGTCAATCAACAGTAGTTGTAATACTGAAATTAAAATTATGATAGAGGAATTAAGTGCTATTTTTTTAATTTTAAAGTGATATGTCCCCTGATTACATCTTTTGTTAGAGATAAAAGCACCAGTGTGTTTGAAATGAGAGGATGAAATGTCCTTCCAAATGTCGTAAGAGCAATGGAAGATGAATCCCTTCCAACAGGAAATAACAAGTATTAGTGACTGGGGAACAGAAAAGCATTTTCTCACATTCTGTTCTTTGTATCCTTTGCTTAATAAGAAATACAAAATTAAATACGCAAGCTGAATAATTTGCAGTTTATAATCTTTCCTGTAGGTGTCACCAAAACCTCTTGTAACTACCATTTTGGATCTTAATATCAATTATTTAACTCCTTGCTTAACTTTTCTGCACTACTTTTCCAAGCCTTTGTCTTCAATTTGTTGGCAAAAAAAGTGATCACGTTAAGTAAAGTATGTTTAGTAAGTTGTTCTTTAAACTCTATCTCCTGTCCTTTTACCTACACAGGCATAGTCTATATTTTATATCGTTTTGGGTTTTTTTTTTCTTTTTCTCACCCCCCACTAAAGCTCCCTGCTGACTTTATATTAATAAATAATTTCTAATTCCAGTTCAGACATTTAGGAGTGGAGGAGCAGCTGATGCTTAGCTTTCTTTTATTCTTATATTTTCTTGTAGGTGAAGTAAAATCTACACAGGACAGGAGAAGTGCACTTCACTTATTCCGACTTGGTGATGCCATGCTCAGGATTGTAAGGAGTAAATCCCGCCCATTGCTCCACCTCATGCGCTGCTGGAGCCTGGTGGCACCTCACCTTGTAGAGGTGAGAATGAGGGACAAATATGGGAATGTGTGCGGGAAATGACAAAGCTGAAAAAAGATGGAGAAGGCTTGATAGCTCTTAAAATGTATAACAACCTTCAACGTTATCAAATCTGCTCTGTGTTGTATAGACTGTGTCATATATTGTGATACTGCCACCAAGGAGTCTGCTTGTAAGTGACTGAAATGGGCAGGCCAGGGACAGGGTGCTGGACTTTTGCCATATAATGCAAATTGTGTCTGGTGAAAAAACTGAAACCACCCCAAGGGGCTATAAGTGATTCCTCCACCTACCTATATTCCCAGTCAAGGTCTGCATCCTTGCAATTTTTCCCATAAAAGGATGCAGGTTTTCTTTTCCTGCATAAAGCTGGGTTAGCTGCTACCTTTTGAAGGGAAAAATGGTCACACAGTAGGAAAAAAAGACAACATTTCACACAAGTTCTGTTTTGTGGGTTTTAGTATTTAATTTATTTATTTTTAGCTCTATACTTCTTAAATTGTCAGCAAACTTTCTTGCATCTGTGGACCTCCAGGCAGCTGAGTCTCAGTCATCTGTTTCCATGGCAGTAATCTCCCGTTTTCATTGCAGTGGGGTCCCTAGTCACATCAGTGGGGAAGTGACATCAGTGAGGTTCAGGAACATGTAGTGCTTACCTCCCTTGAAAGTGTCTGACTAACAGCAAATTTTTTGTTTGGACGCACTCTAATACTTCTCCTTTCCCTGCAGGCTGCCTGTCACAAGGAGAGACACGTGTCTCAGAAGGCTGTCTCCTTCATCCATGACATCCTCACCGAAGTGCTGATGGACTGGAACGAGCCTTCTCACTTTCACTTCAACGAGGCGCTCTTCCGCCCCTTTGAGCGCATCATGCAGCTGGAGCTGTGTGATGAGGATGTCCAAGACCAGGCAAGTCAGCTCTGATCATCATGTCTGTATCTGGCCTCCATGCCCATAAGAATGGTTTCCAGAGTGCACTTGGTCCACCTGAGAGTGTTTCCCAAATTCCCTTCGAATGCTTCCCCTTGATCATCTTCAAGGAATTGGGAGTGCTCTGCCTACCTAATCCAGCATTGTGGCAGAGCACAGAGACAGTAGACCTGGCTTCAAAGCAATTCGATAAAGATTTTCTGTTATCTAAAAAATTTTAATAATTACTTAGTCTAGACTGTCATAGTGATATCTGGGAATGTTTAATGCCATCCTCGTTCCTTCTGAAGATCCATCTGTGTATCAGTTCTGGTTTTTGCTTTTTTTTCTTTTCTTTTAACCCCTCCTACACTGGCTGCAGGTGATCACCTCTATAGGAGAGTTGGTGGAAATGTGTTCTACCCAGATCCAGTCGGGATGGAGACCCCTGTTCAGTGCCCTGGAAACGGTGCACAGCAGCAGCAAGTCAGAGGTTAAAGAGTACCTTGTAGGAGAATACTCTATGGGTAAGGACTTACTGCACTGTTTCATAGGTGCTTTTGATTCCCTGGGGGACACAGTAACTAACTCAATATATTTAAATGTCCAAGCTGAACAGTGGCACTACAACACTCCAGAACTGTACTGAAGTATCTGAGTTATTAGTTGGGGTAGGAGGGAAAGCAGACGTATTGTTCTGACCTTTTATCCTCTACATTCTAACAAATGAGTAGAATGAGAAGGAAATGCTTCAAACTTACTGGAATAATTCTGAGCAAGACAGTAGTGCATGAGTACTGAGCTTGGCTGAGCATGTCACTGCTCTGCTGGAGAAAGAACTGTATACAGCTAGCATGTCTCTTGTGGACTGTCTTCCTTATTGTATGAAACCTATTGCTCTTATACATCAGGGTAACTTAGTGTGATAATCTAGGCAAGTGCTTGTCCAGGCATTTGATCACAAGGCTTTCAGATTCCTAGTGCTATTACAGACCACATTTCTGTAAGAATGTGCATCCCTCCCTGAGATGTTTGCTTGTATGGAAATGTGTTAATGTGGGAAAACCCATTTTTTCTGTTCTTTTGCCCCTTTCGAAAGTATGTTTAAATGTGACAAGTCATGTGTAAGGGATGTGGTTTTCCTCCTAAAATTTGTCATTGAGATCTGTTATGGTTGATGGCTGAATGCAGGTGTACACAGCTTTTGGAGACTGATAGTCTACTTAGGAAAAGCAAGGCTATTTTATTACTGTATAGTGTAAATAGTTTTCTGCATGATGGATGTCATCTTGGCAGTT
>VYXC01001264.1:0-93090 GCA_013397175.1 Platysteira castanea
TAAACCAGACCAGGTGGCTGAAGTCCACCAGTGCCTGTTTCTCTGTTCACTGCCCACCAGTGGCTTTAAAGATACTCCTGGGTCACTGGTTTACATGGAGGTACCCACCCTGTAAACACCTGTGAGGAGATATTTTGATGATGATGACATTTCCAGAGATGGGGCAGCCACAGGTTCTCTGGGAAACCTGAGCCAGGGTCTCACCTCCCTCAAAGGGAAGAATTTCTTCCTAATATCCCATCTAACCTTGCCCTGTGTCAGTGGGAAGCCATTCCCCTTGTCCTGGCACTCCAGGCTCTTGTCCCCAGTCCCTCTCCAGCTCTCCTGGAGCCCCTTTAGGCCCTGGAGAGGACTCTGAGGTCTTCCCTTCTCTAACCCTTCTCTTCTTCAGGATAAACAACCCCAAATCTTTCAGCTTTTCCTCAAAGGAGAGGTGCTTCATGCCTCTAATCATCTTCCTGGACCTGCTCTGGGCTCGCTCCAGCTCAGCTGGAGTTCAGTGTCAGAGCTGTATTAAAGTCTCCCTGCAGATTTATCACCCCTGAGTATCTCTGCACGAGACCACCTCATCCCAAGCCATCCACAGCCAACTCACTGTGCTTTACTTTTTCATAAATTGGCCTTGAAAATCGAGGCACCCACATCCAGGGGTTGCTGTGAGACGTTTTAATTTGTGCTGAGCAAGGATGTGGAGTGCATGCACAGTGCCATGGGAAACACTGAAACACCACCCGAAACTCACAGTGCGGCCGAGAGCCAGAGATCCCAGAAAGTGCTTTAATTCAAGGGTATGGAAAAGTCTCAGTGCCATCATTTTATGGGTGGTTGAGTTCTGCCTTTAAGCGCCACTTCCTGAAGGATCAACAGCTGTAGTTACCTATAATTCCTTCAGAAAAAAAAATGAAATTGAATTAAAAAACCTCACAGCAGATGAAACTAAAAGTGTTGAAGTACTCGTAATTATTTATCTTAGGAAAAAACCAACCTTTTTCCTTGTAAAATCCATGCTTGATTCCTTGCTGATATAGTCAGCAGCTTTTAGTGAGGGATGTCACAAAATCTGGTTGTTTTCCACTGTACCAACAATCCCTCCCCACCCCGTCTGAAATGACAAATAAAATACCTGAGTAAGCTCTTTTTCCTTTTCTAGTTTTATAAACAAGGCTGCTTAGGAGGAACTGCTTCCTTATTTCAGAGCTGGTGTTGGATTTATTATTTTATCGCCAGTGAAAACAAATAAATGAAGAGTGTGAGTGCATACAAAGCGTCCTTAATGCACTGACTTTTCCTCAGGAGATGCAGCAGATGGGATCATACAGAGATGCAGGGGCAACCATGTTCATTCCACATAAAAATCTGTTTCCTGCATGATTTTTTTGATGAAAAATAAAATAAAACTGTGTACATTAAGGCTTTGGTGCTTGATTCTTAACTTTTACATTTCTACAAACACAAACTGAGGAGATAAATGATCACAGGACAAACTTTGGTGAGGGTTTAAGTTTTTATCACCTGAACAATAACTCTGCATATCCCAGGTACTGACAATGTGAAATTCAGGGGAGATTCCTTCCTAATAAACTTACCCTGGGACAGGAAAATAAAACAGAGTTACCAAAATAACTGAAATCTGTATTTTTTACCACACTGTGTTTTTGCAATCATACCCCAACCCGTGTAGGCCCTCTGAAGAACTGACTTCTGTATTCCTTCAAAAGATTGGTGCAAGTATTTCCACGAAAAAACAGTGATTTGATGTCTTTGTTTTTTAATAGACCTCCCAAGCACCACCAGAAAATCCTGCCTCCTCCAAGTGCTTCACTTTCAGCAACTGAATCCTCAGAGCCCCTAAACCACTTATCCCTGATGGAAAACTTGGCTTGGGGTGGTGTCATTCTTCCAAGCTCTTCAGCTTCTCTTGATTACTAAGTGACCATTTCCTGCCTTTTCAAATTAGCCCAGCAGACACACTGCAAACAGAAACAAATAGAAATCTGCCCAGGAAAGGGAAAACTTGTCAGCAAGGGTCCCAAGCTGTCATTTTTAGTTTACCTGGGAACCAAACCCACCGTGACTGCAGGGATTCATTCATGGTATCAGTCATCATACCTCAAACTTCTCCCAGATTTAACCAGAACAAGGACAGGCATGTAAAAAACAAACATCAGAAGGTTTATAAAATTGTGAATTTCACCCACGACCATCATTTTTTGCTCTTGCCATTATTTTTCCATTTACCTGATGAGGCCCATGAAACATGAACAGCTCAATCCCCCAGATTAATTTCCACTAGCAGATCAATTATTAAAAAACAAGGAGGAAATCTGGGCTTTTGCCTGATCAGTGCTTTAAATGTTTTATTTGTACAGGACGCTCTCTACAAGAGAAAGCTAAATAAACATTTTGTACAGAGGTGGTAGATATGACACCCTGCCAAAATAGCAGCTCTGCTCACATATTCATCTCCACACACAAAAAGCCACGTTTGGTATTAGTTAAGGGCTCAATTTTCAGCACAGGGTGTAAGTTTTATTCCACAGAAGTAAAGAGAATGAAATGAAGACACCAAGCAGACCAAGTGCCAACATCACTGGTGTCTTTTAATGCTCAATTATCAAATGGTCACTGTTTTGTTCAGTTTAGGAAGTCACACTATTTGGGAAATGAAAAAAAAAGAGAGAAACAGTGAAGAGGAAAATATAATTTAAAAAAATGGATGCATGTTGTGCACAGGATGTGTTTCCACACAGATCTGTGCAAAGGTTTGGGCACTGCCACGTAATATTTTGCATTGCCTCGTGTGATGGACCCAAAAAGCCCTATAATGTCTTGAGGGAAATAATTTCTGGTGCTTTACATTGAATAAAACCACTCAAGTCTTGATGCAGGCAGTGACCAGGTAATGCTCTGGCATTTTTTTTTGAGAGTATTCAGATCTAAATTAACGTTCTGATTGCAGATTTCTTGCAAAGAGCCATTCCTTTTGCCTGGTAGAAGGCACTGAGCCCTGCTGAGGGAACCTGCTGCTCTCCAGGAGCACCGGTGGTGGAAGGAGCTCGGCGGTGCCGAGGTGCCCTGCACAGGTGGGGGTTTGGGGAGGTGGCCCAGGTTCTTCTTTTCCACCTTTGTGAGTAAACAGTGAGTGAATCCAGAGTTAAATTCACTGTCAGGTGGGTAGTGGACTTTGCAAACAAATATGCAAGGACAAAAGGAGTGATAATAGGTAAGAAAAATCTGTTTTAACAAAAATATTCTCCATTACCAGTGATGAAGGAGCCTCAAAGCTCTTTGGAATCTGTTTTAGAAGGAGAGACAGAGTTCAGGGCCTCTCCTCACCTTCATTTAGCCTCCACAAGAACCCATAAACGACAATTTCCAACCAATCCATCCTCTCTCTCATACCCTAAAACCCCTTACATCTTCATGGGTGCAACCCACCAGAGACAATCTTCTTGGGCTCCCTTTATAGGAACAGTTCTTCTCATCCTAAAGCAAAGATACACCACACCCTGGTACCTCCCCTCCCCTGGACAGGGGACAACAGATCCCCTGAACTCGTCTGCACTGCAGACATCCAGATTTCAGCCAGATAAAATCTGGCCTGTCCCAAAGCAGCTCCCTCCTGCCCCAGAGGAGCCCTTATCTGTGCTGCTCTGCTATCAGGGCGTGGGAGGTTATCTCCAGTCTGACACAGTTCAAAGCTTTGAAATAAATGGTGTGGATTTACTAGACTGGAAACACCAGAAAGGAATTTTTTTGGCTCCAAAGATCTTCCAGCATTTGTCATCTCCAGTTTTTTCTGTCCAAAGGCACTCTTCCAAGTTTTATATTACAGATGCCCTGTGAGGCAGGTGGGAAAATCAAACTGTATTTGTTTCCTGAAACAAAGTGTGGACTATAGAATGTAGAAATTTCAGGAGGGAAAAAGGTTTTACATCTGGGATCTTTGGCTGTTTGGGGCTTCCCAGAAACACTGAAGCTCATGCTGAGGTATCTTAAAGGCATTTATTGAACCTGCCTGCAGCTGACAGCACAAACACATCCCCAAAGACACAAAACATCCCTGCAGCAGAGTCAGGAATGAGCATGGATCTGATGCTGATGATGTCTCAGAGGCTGAGTCTCTTTGGGAGATCAGATCTCACCAAGTTTTAAGAAGTTTGTCTATCTGATCTAAACGAAACAGATTTTACTCCACTGGAATAAATAAAATTAAAACAAGTGGAACCCTGAGATGCTTTACTGCATATAATGGCTTTAAACTGACAGAGAGCAGGTTTAGATGGGATATTAGGAAGAAATTGTTCCTTGTGAGGGTGGTGAGGCCCTGGCACAGGGTGCCCAGAGCAACTGTGGCTGCCCCTGGATCCCTGGAAGTGTCCAAGGCCAGGTTGGACACTGGGGCTTGGAGCAGCCTGGGACAGTGGAAGCTGTCCCTGCCCATGGCAGGGGGTTGGAATGAGATGATTTTTAATTTCCCTTCCCACCCAAACCATGCTGTGATTCTACGACAGACAGTTGGAGGTGAATGGGAAGCAAAGAGCGAGGCAGATCTTCATCCAAAGCCCATCTAAACCTTCCTGGTACTCCTTTATAACTTATATTCAGGTTGGTTTTCAAATCTAACTCCAGCACTAATTCCCCGAGATCCCCATTTGCAGTCAATTTGGTATCTCCACCCTATACCCAGAACAACACTGAATTTTTGTGGAAATTTATTTTGCACTCATTTTTCAGGACCCAGAGTAGTTTCCACACTTACTAGGAAGAAGGTGCTATGATAAACATCAGAAAGTAAAAGTCCTTTATTGAACTCTCATGAAATATTCGCTCTCAGGAGAACAGAATAACTCTAGAAACACCATTTATCTGCCTTTTTTTTTTTCCCAACCTCCAATACAGCAACTTGGTCCAATTTTGGTAAAGTGTTGGTGAAACAGAATTAATCAGAACACAAACTGTGGCTTCAGCACCTCAGGATCCATCTCCACAGTACCTCGTTCCAGCACATGCATTTTATTTAATCATGGAAACTGGCACCTATCACAGATAGGCACCATTTGAATTTCAAAACGACACAACTCTTCTTTTTTCTAGTAGCTATGAAGAAGCAAACCACAGATCTAACCTGTCACTCAGATGTAGATAAACCCTCGTGTAGAAATAAAGGTATAAATGTAAGCATACTGATACAGCTGCCTCTTATCAAAAAGAAAAATGAGCTATATCAGCACGAGGCACTGTTACACACCAACTGCACCCAGTACTAGGAACATCCTAACGGGACTATTTTGGTAACACAGAACCACAATCCTTACTGCAAACTGAGGACACAACGAGGACTTGGTCTGGGCTAGGCTTCCCCTGAAAAGCCCAGATGGTCACCAAGGTATTCAGTGCAAAATGAGGCTTGCTAACACCTGGTAACGAGGTGAGTGTGTATTCCTTGGATGGCGTTTTGTCGTGGCACTGGAGTTTTGTCAGGGGAGAACAAGGCAGGACAGAGAAGGCTGCAAAAGTGAGAGAAACCTGGGTTCAGCATCTCCCATCAGATGCTTCCAAACAATTGCAGGATACAGAGTGGATCCAGAAGGAGACCTCAAGGGGACGCTGACGACTTCACTGCTTCATCTGTGACCTTGATTTGGTGGTGGGAACCCAGCCTGCCCTCAGGAGCTTTATGCTGAAGGCAGTGACGAGGAATTTACGTCAGTGTTGTTTATATTGTGAGCAAAATATCTGAAGCACTGAGGCGACTGAGGTGAAACTCTGCCAGCCTGTAAACCATGTGGTTCTTCCTCATCTCAAACTGCCCCGTTTCCTGTATTGGTGGGAATAGGAATGTGCTCATTCAGTCATTTCCTTCTGCTCTTCCCAAATAAAGTGCAGGTCACGTCAGTCACAAGATGGGTTCCGTGCCGTTCCAGTCGATGACAGCTCCTTGCCACCTAGAAATGAAAGCAAGCCTTTGATATCCATCAGTTCATCACAGGAAAGGCAAACCCACAGCCCTGAACCACCCAAGGAACCTCAGGGAGATGGGGATGGACTTGTTTGGGGTAACTAATCACATTCTGAAGGGACTGGAGTGGAGTGGAAGTGAGGGACGTGTACCTCCTGATTTTAGGTGCCAAGGTTGGAGATCCCTGTCCTGACCGTTCCTCCAGCCTTTCCTGGGCAACAGAGAGTCCTCAGCAGCAGCTGACTCACAACAAGGACCTTCATGGTGGACAGAATAATTAGGGAATGCCCAAGATGGGTACGAGAATTAACCCCAAATATCCAGAACACTCAGTCTCAGCTGTCAGCAGGCAGTTTGCACCCTCCTGCTCAGCTCTGATTAGGAACTCTCTGACTCTGAGATCCCGTGCCTGGTTCACTTCTCTGAGCACCTCTCTCTGCTCCTGACCATGGCTCCTCCGAGCGTTCCTTGGCTCACTTTAACGGTGATGTTTCGCTTTCCCTGTGCTCAGGTTTTGCTTTTCTCTGCCCTTATCCCTCCCTTTGGGATGACACTGAAGATGTACACTGAGAACAGTGCTCCAGGAGAGGCTGGAACCTTCCACGTTCTTAATTCCTGGCTCTGCACTGGCTGCCACAGCTCAGCTGCCCACCTCAGGAATGTGACTGAATGCAAAGGAGGCATCAACCCTGAATTTGCCACAAAATGTGTCTTCAAACCACAGCAAAAGACGAAGATCTGTCCCCAAACCTGGTGAAAGCAGGGTGGTGCTCACCAGTCACCTCCCTGGAGTGAGTCAACTGACCCCTCATGGCATGAATTCACCCTTGGCTGTGGCTTTTCTCATCTGCAAGGTCATGGCCCACATTTTCTGGGAACTAAACTGTTGCATTCCCAGTGCTGAGTACTCGTATCTGTTTTGAAAATCTGTCTCAGAGCAGTAAGACATTGGCGAGGGGGTGGAGGGAGCAGTGAGCTGCCAGTGCCACATTCCTTCTGTCACCGAGGACAGGATGTGTCAGCACGGGTAGGGCAGCTCAGTCCTTGTGCTGAGCAAGCCAATTAAGTGTAAAACAAAACCAAAAGCTGAATTCATGCAGTCTTCAGGGCAGTGTCTCAAAGGAAGTGACCATCTGAAGGCTGTTGTGAAATTTTTCCTTCTGTTTCTTACTTTGCTGAGAAAATAAAAATCAAAAAAAAAAAATTTGCAGAGAGATTGTCTCCATCCCAGGAATACTTAGCAGGAATACAGAGCAGAGATGCCTCGCATCTTAAGTTAAAATATGCTTCATGTGTGGATATTCAATTTAGTCTGGCATTTGCCAGAGGTGAGAGCTGTCCCTGTCAGAGGTTCACAATGTCACCCCTGAAACAATCAAATGGAAAATAAAATTGCCACCTTCTGCCCTCACTGGATTTTTCAGGTAACGCCATCAAATCATCCTTTATCTTTGAGTACAATCTTCCCAAGGTGCAATTTTCTATCTCACCAGGGTGATTAAAGCTTTGAGAGGGATCCACAGAGGCCAAAAGACACCAGATGAAATCTGCTCGGAGCCTGCACTGCGCCCTGTGGGATTTCCCACACTGCTGACACCACTGCTGCTGTTGGTAAGGATGTTGTTAATCACCGTGCAGTGAGGAGCTGGCCTGTTTTAACACAGGCTTCCCACAAAGAGCTTAAACAGAACGTTATTTTTGAAGCAGGACTGAAGGTAACTTCCAGAACAAGCCTCATCTCCTGGGTGTATTTTCAGACCATTTTTTAGATCAAAAAGCAGCCTTTGGCTGTTGCTTCTATGAGACAGGTCCAAAACTTTTTCCCCCTCTTGCATCTGCACAAGAAAAGGTGTCAAAGAGTGAGGAATCTCACCCACAGGGGCTGAAAAAGTCTTTTATTTACAAATAGATGCAAAACTTCCTGGACAGTGCAGGTGATCACTTCCCCAAACCATCCTGCCCCAGTGTAATTCAAACGTGAGGCATTTTCTAGCTGCTGATTCAATTATAATTTATCAGATTAGCAAAAGGAAAACTACATTTGACCCACCTGCCCCAAGCACAACCTCACCCAAGGGTCACGGAGTTAACAGGAACTGAAGAGGAACAGGTCAGGCCCTGAACAATGCTCAGTCTGGAACAGCACTCAGTGAGCATCTCCTGTGCTGATAATTTGGTATTGTTTTGGAGCACATCAACGATTCAGGGCGAGATGCCCACGCTCTGCTCTTCTCTTACCCTCTAAATTCCCTTTGGGTGTTTCACTTCACGGCCAGCAGGTGAACTCATGTATCCCACAGCCTCACTACCACAGAGGGTTAACAAAAACTACTGCTAAATTCAGGTTATAGTACCAGATCAGAGTTTGGTTCCCCTCAGGCAGAGCTAACAGATGTTATTTTCTCGGATGCTGAGGATCAGGACTGTGATATAAGAGTATTCCTCAGGGAGGAACAGGGCAAGTTGTCTGCACGGCATCTCCAAAACAACCCAGGGATGCACATTCCAGACATCCCTGGGCCAGGATCTGACTGCTGCCACAGATGTCTGGGGCTGGGAGCCACGAGTGAAGCACTTTCACTTGTCCTTTTTTTGGGAGCCTGCAGGTTACAGTGATACCTGGTGGTGACTGGTCATTCCAGAGCCAGCTGAAGGGTTACCTGCTTTAAACTCAGAGCTAAACTCTTCCAGTGTTTCATGCAACAGGGACTGAAAACATGAGCCTCATCCTCCTGCAGAAGCAAAACCACCCTTCTCTTCTGATAATAATAACATTAGCAGTATTATTTCTGTTATTATTATTATTATTAAAAACTAAATGCAAAACCAGCCCATTACCTATGGAGTTTTCCCTTTAGGAGAGGGTAAGAGAACAGAGCAGGCAGATGTGAGGCACAGAACCTGGCGTGTTACAGGATGGGGGTGCTCGGGTATTGGGGTAGGCAATGGGCTTGTCATGGATTAAACCACAACTGAGGCATGTGAATGGAAGGAAAAACCCCCCAGTTAACAATAAAACTAATTAATGATGTCTAATTGCCCTAGTTTGATTGTTCAGACTGTGAAATTCTCTACTCTGCCTGAAAAATCCTCCTGCGTTTTTTGATGAGAGAAGTCTGATATGGAGCTTCATCATGAAACCTGCATGAAATAAGTAACAGCTCTTTGCTTTATTAAAAATTAATTTAGGAGTGTTTTCCATGGTTGTATGATAGAAAACATCCCTTTTTTAACCTGCCAAATTGTTAAAATTTTGGTCACTTGGGCTGGTTTTTACTTTTCCTTATATACCGTTCCATAGCTGGAAGAAAAAGTTCTTAAAACTAAAAGGAAAAATTTAACATGAAAAACCTTTTGCAGCAAGGCCACGCTTAAATAAATACCCTCAAAGCAAGGGGAGAACACTGAAAACAAGGAGCCAGACTGCCCAGGGTAAATCAGACAGTGCTGAGAATGCCACAAACAAAATACACTGACACTGGAATTTGCTGGTAATTTACTTCTCCAGCAGATTAAAGCAGGGAACTTAAAATAAACAAACAGCAGCAGCAGCAGCACTGTATAACTCTGACACAATGCCAGGAATGGAAGATATTCTAAGACTTTAAGTAGTTGCATGCATTATTCTCCCCGTGGGGCTTTCTGAGGTTACACATTATTTATTTTAGTTTGCAGTCATGCCCATATGTCACTGGAACTGAAGAATCAATAAAACCTGTGTGTGCAGGAAGGCTGGACTGATGTCACTGCTGTCACCTTGCAGGATGCCTCTTCTAACTTCCAGTGATTTTCTGATCATTGGCAGCCACTGTCCTTATTTATTTATTTTCTGCTGGTTTTTTTTTTACAGAACAAATTGCAGCAAGGACAGGAGGGAAACTGCAGGAGAAACCTGAAGCTGTGTGGCTCACTGATATAATAAATGTTATGGTCTCTGACAATGAGGCTTTCACTTCTTGCTCCAGAGATATTCAGATAGCAACTTCCAAAGCGGTGCTGGAATTGATATAAAGCTGAATTTTCTGCCCAGTTAAATTTCTCCATTTTGCTCCTTCCACGTCTCACTAAGCTGAAAATGTTCCCATTAACTTCAGTATGACTTGGAGGAATTGTTTATATAGGCCTTAAAACAGCCATGTTTATCCCACCACGACAGGAACTAACCTTGTATTTAAGGAGAGAGTATGAGCTGAGGGCTGTCAGGAATGACTGCACAAAATGTGGTGTTTTGTGGTCCTGACCAACTCTGTGGTGTCCTCGGACAGCTGGAGAAAACTGAGACTGTCCAGTGGGGCTTCATGCACTGCAAATAACACCCAGGTCCCCCCTCTTGTTCTTCAGAAAAGACTGATGAAAACTGAATAAATTTTCTCCTTTTCTCATCATAGTTCTGCAACAGGCATCGAGCATTTTTGGGAAGCTAAATTTAGATCTTTTGCAACCAAGCTGTGCTCTCAGACTGAGCTTGGCTCAGTCAGTTCGTGGTGATGCAGTGAAGGTTCCTCTAGGAATGAACACCTTGGACAGTTCAATGTTAACTACAGTAACACACAATTAAATATGTAATACCTACCACAGCCTGGCCCATTCAGATCCTTTCTGATTTTTAAGCAGTAGTTTTTCAGCTTTACTTGCTGAAATACATTTTTTGACACTCCAGCCTCACATACATTACTTGTATCAACAACTGAATGTATCTATATGAAAAAATGTAATTTCACTTACTTTGTCCTAATACAGTGCTCAAGTGGAGGAGTAAGATCATTTTCTTTATTTTCAGGGCACACCTGAGTTGTATCTGCAGAGACATAACAGACTTTGTTAGTGGCTGGGGAAATTTGAAAAGACCTCTCAGATGATTCGAGTCCAACCACTGCCACATCCACCACTGATCACCACGCCTGAGCCAGGTTAGGTGACTCATACAGAGATCGTTTCAAGGAAAACCACAGATCAGAAAATGAAATAATGTGCTGCAGGGCTGTCACGAGGCTTTTATTTTGCAAGTGATGTTGTAATTACTGAGTAACTTTTGTTCCTCAAACACTAAGGACAGTGGTAGTGCTACACTTGAAAAGAAAACCTCAAGCTCAGTTTAGGATTAGGTTTAGGTTAGGACTCTTTCACCCTGCAAAAGAAGATTGTCCCTTGGCTGTTCAGCAAGCAGTGCACAGACAGGCGGAGATGATGCTGTGTGGGATATCAGAGAGCCTCCCCAGGCTCTGATCATTCCTTTGGGACCGAGAGGCAATGGCAGTGTTCCGGGGAAAACAGAGAGGTCACTGTCTCAGACACGGCATCTGTCAACAGTGAAAGTAGAGCTGAACTTCCCAGGGACAACACATCCTGCCACCAGCTTGGATGTCAGTCTGCTCAGCTGTTTCCTGTTTTGGAGTCAAACATTTAAACTGCAGCAGACCAGGGTTTTTTTTTTCTCTCTTCTTTTCTGCCTGTCACCCAGCCAATGGATTGGTTGCGAGCAGCGCACAATGCCAAGGCAGGGTGTAGGATTTGGGTCTGCTTCAGTGAGGCTGGTGTAGACAGGGTGGGAGGGGATGGTTCTGACATTCACAGCTGCCAGTCTTGGATCCATCTGGCTCTCTCATGCCATAGAAAGGACCTGGCTCTCCCTTGTGTGTTGATCTGATGGGTACAAACACAGGCAGAAAACTCTGGATGACTGCAAGGGCTGGAGTAGAGGGAAACAGACGATATTTAAAAGTACATGAAGTACTGGTGGTTTTCCTCTAGATCCTCAGGAACTTAAGAGGCACACAGGAAGGAAACTTTTAAGTTTAAAAGAACCTTCTTTATCATAATATTGAAGAGTTGGTAACATAGAATTTTAGAATAATACAAGTTGGAACCTCTGAGATCATCGAGTCCAAGCATCAACCCAGCAGCACCACCATGTTCACCACTCATCTGTGACCCCAAGTGCCACATCTACACGTTTTCTGAACACTTCGAGGAATGGGGACTCCACCACTTCCCTGGGCAGCCTGTTCCAGTGCTTGACAACCCCTTCTGTGAAGAATTTTTCTCTAAACTTCTCCTGGTGCAAGTTAACCACTGTGCTGACCACAGCCCTGGAGAAGGACAGGCACACGCTGTGGCTGCCTTTCCCAATCATTGCCAACTTTGATGAATTTTGTCCTTTTTAGACTTGAATTCTTCCAACAAAAGGTTTGAATGGAGGGTTTCCATACAAAGAAATAGGAAAAAAAGTATCATAAAGGTGTATCTGAGAGTAAAAGAAAGGAATATGTATGTTCTACCTTCCAGCACTGTTACAGCTCTTCTCTGCCTAGCCAAAATTTCTACCCCAATGGAAAGATTTATTATTATTTTCCTCTCTTTATGATGGCATGTTGATGTCATTAACCTGCTTTTATGAAGGAACTTTACATTTCTTGTCTACATTTTGGCAAATGGTTATGTACGGGAAGCAGGGCAAATTCTCAATATAAACCAGCAATTGCTGCTACTCCCAAAATATAATTCTACTCTGTTGTCCTGTTTTTTGCTAAGCCTTCTGTTTTAGCCTTGGAGTCAGAGATTTTCACACACTTTCATGTAAATAATGGCCGATGTTTATTTAACTGTCTTTTCTGTTTTTCCTTCCTTTTGTGATAAGAGAAAGTTTGATGAGCATCCTTTTTCTCCAGTGGGATTGAGGAGGAAGTGACATGTCCTCCAATCTCTGGTGGAATTGAGAACCCTATAAAGTATGAAAATGTAAATAAAGTCTCTCTTTTCCCTCCTTTCTGATGAACCTAGCAGGTGTGAAAGTGTCCTTTATCGTGCTTTCACCTGCACACTACTCTTCTGTCTTTTTTGCCTTTCTTCCCAGCACAATTCTTCAATATTTCCTGAAATGCAACCTTGATGGTAATTTCACCTAATTATAACCAGGATTCCCATTTCAAGGAACTCACCTTCTTGCCCAGGCGAAGCAAACAGCTTTGCTACCCAGCAGCAGGGAGAAGTGGCTGGGGCAGCACCCAGCACCTCGTGCTGCATCTTCAGGTAACGCTGACTACACATCACCTCCAGCTGGGACTGCCACGAGGCAAATACCAGCAATATTTAGCATTCTGATATTTCCATCCGGGCCCGTGTGCTGGATTTAGATGTTCGGCCAGCGTTACCTTCGGGATGTAAAGTAATTCTAGAGTTTTCTCCAGACCCAGCAAGGGATTACGGCACAGCCAGAACCAGGACAGCGTTTTCGTGGAATGATGAAAATATTTGCATTTTTACTGCCTTTTGCAGAATTTCACAGATAACAAAGGATTTACTGGGACGCACCCCTGGAAGAGGCTATGGCCACAACAAAGAGATATCTACAGCTCCATGCACGTTTAGGCTTTGAGGAGAAACACACAGAAATGCCATGGCAGCTTGGACAGCAAAGGGAAAAATTTATATGCGCTCTGGGGAATTTCTCATCCAGGGATCTTAGAGGGCTTGGCAGCTCTCGAGTTTGGAAACATTCCTGGTGATGGAAAGACAGATTGGGATACCTGTTTTGGACCAGATGTTATGTGAGAGAACACAGTAGAAAAAATGTGCCTCTAGTGCTGTGCTGAGCTGTATCATCCGTGTCACTTTTATCTGGGATGTGGGAACCTGCTGGCAACCAAAAATTGATCATTTTCTGAGCTAATGCATCACATGACCCCTACAGCAATATGACAGGGATTTTCTTTAAAACAAGAGGATAAATAACAGGCAGAAAGATGACTGAACTCACTACCAAACCTTGTGAGGTTCTCAAGCCCCCAGGGCTCCCAACACAGGAACAGCTTTGCCACATGGGCTCAAGCAGAACACACAACACCCTCCCTGTCCAAAAACCTGGATGTCGGTGCAAGTAAGGAATAGAGACAACTTATTTCTAAAGAGCAGGCTAAAACAGAGTGGCTCCTTAGGACTGAGAAGGAATTTGGTTATCAAAGAATCACAGATAAGATTGTATAAATACACCAAAGGAAAGAAAACAAAAGGTAAGGAGGATATTATTAGCAAACAGGAGTTTAGTGGTGGAGAATGTACTGAAGTAGGTGCTTTCTAAGGATCAGAATACTCATCCAAATGCCTTCCAGTTGGGGAAATATGTAGTTACTGTAAAAGCAGCTGTGTAATTTGGCCTGGTTTCCTGAAAGAAGGAGTGTAACAAGCTGGAGGATCTTTTGCAGGCTTGTGCTTCCAAGCAGGTAAGAGACTAAACTCTTTTAGCAGATTGCTGGCATCTTCTTGCCTTGGAGGCAAGGATTTCATGTTTCATCACCTTCTCTGCTCATTTTCTTACAGGCATTTAAGGTGAGGAACTGGAGACCTGCACTTTCTGCCTGTAGGAACGATGTGAGGTGATGTGGAGGGGAAAGGGAGCAGTAAAATATATTTTATGGTCCTGGGAGCATGAATAAGGCAGAGATCACAACCTGTTCTTTGGGAATCAGTGCCACTGAAAGATTTACCAGTGTGTATAAAGTGACACACGCTCACTTTTAACCCTTTGAAGAGCTTATCCTCAAAACTTCCTTGCAAAACATAATTAATCATCACAACTAATTACGGAAATTAGGGAACAGCACACAAGTAAACATTCCCTGCCTACAACCACCACTGTTTGTATTATTGGATTCCCCTTTCTGTCCCTCCAGAAGTGAAATGCAGAGTCAGGGAGCTGCACATACCCACTGTCAGCCGTATCTCTTCATCCTGGTTGGCCAAGCCATCGTAGTAATAGAGATCAAACCTCCTTCCCGTTCTCCAGTCGCTGAGCAAATCCTTTTCCAAACAGAACAGCACACTGAAGTGGCTTTCACTGCACACCAGCCAGATTGGGTACTTGGGGGTCTTCAAGTAACAACCAACCTAGAAGAAAAACAGAAAATATTAGAGCATCGCCAGGGCTGGGGGGAGAAAAACTCATTCTGGAAAACATAAAATTTGTAAGATCATTTATTTATAATAGTCTACAGACACTAATGAAGGCTCATTTGAGAATGTTGAAGCAGACCAGGAGAGCTCTGGCAAATCATGGAGCATATAAAGCAAATATGAGGCCCTGAGTTACGGCAGGTAATGAAATGCAGCTGTAGTGCCCTTCCAGCTCCAAGATCAGATCCCAGATGAGCTGAACCAAAAGGAAGCCTGTCCTTGGCAATAGCTGTAAAACCACGGTGAGTTTAGGCCAGGAATATGACCCTGGATCAAGGGGAGGCTGTGCTGTCACTCAGCAATCACTGGAAACCAGGTAAGAGACTTACAGGATCTCAGGTGCAAGGAGACACCCCTGCCTGGGCAACTCAAACAAGCCCAAAATCTCTTCTTGGATAAAAAATGTAACACATTCCTTTTGCTTTATCATCTTCGAGTTTACAGTCCAAATATGTACTTTCAGCTGTAGAAGAATGCAATAACAGAAGCATTTGTTTTGCTTTGTTTTCCTTAAAAATGAAATATGCTCAGGTGAAAAAAAAACCCTTTAAAAAAAGCCTTTTCTAAGCCTTTGTCCCTCTTTTAAAAGTGTATTTATAAATAACCTGAATATTCTGTAAGAAAGTGCATAAAACAACTTTCCCACTCATTCACAGACGTTTTAAACTAGAATACTCAAGAGATTTAATCTATAAGGGATGGAGGAAAGGGACACCAACAGCACTACAGCCAGTTTTGCACCTTTGAGAAACTGCTTGGGGAAACTGAAATCTTAAACATTTTGCTCTCAGTGAAATCACTTTGCTTTCAGCCATTTTGCTCTCAGGACTTTTTCACTGAAAAAGCCTTAGTGGAAACCGAGGGACTTACAACAGGAAAATTCTTATATGTGATTTCTAGATAGAGATTTGTGCATGCAGCTCCTACAGTGCAGCCCTCAGTTCTTCACCCTGGGCACAGGGGCAAATGGCAAACGCCAAAAAGCAGAAGTCAACATTAATTCTGCTGCAATCAAAACTCTAACCAGCACCCTAAGTGATAAGGAGTTTGAGTTTTCATCTTGATTGTTATTTAGAATTTGTATCTGAAGTGTTATGAGTTGTAAATTCAGCTGCCTTCCCCAATGAGAATTTCTTCTGATGTTAGATAACAAGTCTCCAGCTAATTAAGTAACTGTTCCCTGACTCATTACTCTGCTAATATCTATTTAAAACAGCCTTTTATGCAACAGTTTTGCTTTTTAAGTAAATTCTTGGCTTAGAAGTAAAGAATTTTTTACAAGCTTCCAATAATACTTGTAAGAGGAGTTATCAAACAAGAAAATACACAGTTTCAACAAAAGATGGCAAATGAGAGGGACACAGATGAAAAGATTCAGTCTCACAAACATGCATATTTTAATATGCAGATAAGTCAAAGCCAAAAAGAACAGCCAGTCTCCTCCTAAAAATGTGTTCTTCCTACGTTTGTCTGCAAAAGCAACTTCCCAGCTTCATCAAACAGCATTTGACAAAGATTAGAGAGATACAGAACTTTCAAAGCCGTGTCCACTCCAGCTCTCACCCACATGAACCATCCCCTTGAAGTCAGGACAAAGTGTTCAGATGACTGAGGGCTGTAGGAACACTCTCCAAAAATGTGTAGCTTTCAACTACAATCTTTGCAGAAAGCAGCGAGGGCATGAACTCTGAGACAACAAGGAGAGTCTAAAAATATTGTAGCTCAAATCCTCCTCTCCCTAAGAAAGGAGAAGTCTTTGTTTTGGTTACATCAGTTTAACCGGCTGAGGATCAGCTGCTGCCTTCGACATCAAGATGCAAAACATATTCTGTACAAAACATAACGTGGAACCGTGCTGCTGACAAAGTAAGAACAATCCTCACTGTGAGGATTCCTTTGGCTGCTTCTTCAAGCATCAGCTGTTGAGTGGAGCAGAACCACTGAGTCATTTAGGTTGGACAAGACCTCCGGGACCAACAAGTCCAGCCTCTGACCGAACACCACCCTGACAACCAGACAGAGCCCTGAGTGCCACATCCCGTGGTTTCTTCAATACTCCTAGGAATGGGGACTCCACCACCTCCCTGGGCAGCCCACTCCAACATCTGCCCACCCTTTCAGTGAAGAAATTCCTGCTATGTCCAACCCGAACCTCCCCTGGTGCAGCTTGAGCCCGTTTCCTCTTGTCCTGTCACTTGTTGCCTGGGAGAAGAAGCCAACCCTCACCTCACTACCCCCTCCTGTCACGGAGTTCTAGAGAGGAATAAGGTCATCCCTGAGCCTCCTTTTCTCCGGGCTAAACACCCCCAGCTCCCTCAGCAGCTCCTCACAGGACTGCCTCTCCAGACCCTTTCCCATACACAGAATTATGCCCTATTTTCCTGGTCCAGCTGGTGAGGCCTGAGTGCTTCCTCAGCTGCCTGAGCAGCCTGGTTGGTGGTAGTGATCCTGGAATAAAACCTGGAATACAACCTGGGAGCAGGACAGGGAAGAACAGGCATGAACACCCAGTGTTGTGACTCCTCAGCAAAGCCCTCAAACTCAGCAGTGTCTGTGTCACCCAACGAGAGCCTGACAGAGATCGGGGCTGACAGAGGCCCCTTCTTTCCAGTGTGTTCCCTATGACTGTAGGGCTGAATTCCAAAGGCAAATCAGGGACATGTGACTTGCATCCTTTTCATGAAATATTATTTTTGATAAGGGTTCAATGGCTGTATTTTTATCACTGTTCAAGTATTGGTTTTCAAGCAGGCTCATTAATCATCTTCAGGCGAAAGGAAGGTAAGGAGGGAATGAATGAGGTGCCCTTTTGAGCTGCATGTTTTCAATTCCCATGGAGACTTCCCCAACCCCAATCCTCTCCCTTACAAAGCCCTCAAGAATGCCCACAAATTTCAGGGACACCATTCTGATCTCTGGGAAACGTCAACTTTTCAAAAGCAAGCCCCTTCAAAGGGCTCATTCCCCATCTGACATCTGACTTCGGTGTGTATTCACACGATGGTGAAATTTAACCCGCAGACAGAATTATTCCAGCAGATCTGCCAGAGTGAGTGGATGGTACCTCACCATTCGGCTTTTATTTGTCCCTCAAACAAGGCCATCTTTTGCCATGTGCATTCCAAAAGAAACAAGAGAATGCGGTGTCAAAACCAAGCAGGATAACTGGATATGGCCAATCTGATGGCATTTTTCTTTCTCCAGGAGTTTTATCACTTAATATGATTTCACCTCTTTGCTTGTGGGACTGTATTATTCATTTTCTAGTTATAATCAATCATTCCTTGCTTTATGTTTCTTTCTCTGCACACAGCTGCTAGAGATGTCTGTTTGAGAAGCAACCACAGTGCGTAATGGTTCCACAAAGGGCTGGGTTCTGTCAAACTGAGCAATTCCTGGTTGTACCCAATCCAGTAGGGTTGACAGACAAAAGGAGAATTACACAAAGCTTTCAGAGTTACAGGCAGCAGCCTATTGTTTGTCCTGTCAGGGTTTTACTCCCCACAGCTGCAATGACCTTTGCTGAATGAATATTAAACAATGTTCCAGTGGTGCTAAGAGTGCAGTGTCAGTGGTGTAAAAAACAAACACCTTTTCAGCAGTCCCTGGGAGAGCAGGAACCCCACTGACCCTGGTCACCCATCCAGCAGCACCCCTGAAACACCAGGTCAGCCACACCACTACTGTATTTTCCCATAATTAGGGGATACTCTAGGGTAGAGTTATTGCCATTGCTAAGTACTTGATTTCAATCAGATTGAGAAAATAAAATTAATGCTTACGAGATCTGACATTCAGAGTAGGCACTATGCCAGGTGAGACAGAAATTGAAGAGCTTTTAGCCACATATTTATAAAATAATAGCAAACACTGCTGCTACACTGGAGCCTTAGGTAATTCTTCTGGAGCTTTGGATCTTTTTTTCTTTTTTTTTTTTTTTTTGTAGAAAAGGAAATATTTCTGATAATGAACTGGGGAAAAAAAAGGTGACATTACTGAAGAAGAACAGAAAGAGATGTGTGTTAGATCCTAGGACTCCCAAAGCAAAGAAGAGACTCCTGGAAAGCACTGGCTTCTGATTAAAGTTTCCTTATGCTGCCATGGTATAAAGAGGCAGCAGACGTGGCAAGGAAAACAGACCTCAGGGTGCCAGGCAGCCTCCAGAGCTTTTCTTTATCCTTGTCCCTCTCTGCTGCTCTTAGGGAATGTCCCAAAAAATGAAGACATTTTGAGGGAGATTCAGACCCTCACTCAGATTTCAGCATTTTGCCATTTCCTCAAAGTTTACAGCCCACTTCAGGGAGTTACAGCACTGCAATGACAAGGACAGGACAGGATTCAGCCCACTGAACTCTTCTGTATTTATTTCTAGGCCCTCTAATGCAGGTTGGCCCTTAGGCTTTGGCTGTAAAATCAAACAAGGAAGAAATTTAGACCCTTCTCGTTCACCAGGGATGCAGGCAGTTGGCTGGACTCTCACCTGAAGCATTTTCAGTCCAAAAAGCACCTGAAGTGAGATGGGATAAACCCAGCTCCAAATGCAGGTGTTTATAATCCAGAGAGACACGTGGACAATATCTGAATTATCATTTTCTGCTTTATCTGTTTGCAAAGCACGCAGAGCTCTTCTAAACATGTGGGCTCTGATATCCTTTACTGTCTTAAATAAAAACTCTGTCATTCTATTTCATCTGGGAGGATGCTGACAGGGAAGCAATGCCAATGCCCCAGCACCAGTGACTGGCCTCTGGGAAATTAACTGGCCATAACTCACAGGACAATAGGACTTTGACAAAGAAAATTTCAGTTCCAGGCTAGAAAGGGAGATGTAGAAACAAGGAATGCAGAACAGACTTTCTCAAAGGCCAATGCTTTGTCAGCCTTGTTTCAGTCCAGTTTGAATGTAATCCGTGTTTTTGCCCACAGTGATGCTCACAAAAGTCTTACATAAATAGCAGCTTCCTTTGCTGCATCTACAAGGCAAAATATTTTGAAATATTCCTGAAAAATTAATGCAAAATTGAAGCCAAGCATCAGTTTCCAGTTTGCACTTGAGTGTTTTTGTGGCTGGTTTCTCAAACGAGGTGGTTAAAACCCTCTTTCTCAACTTTCCCCTCCACAACCCCACCAATGGCCTGGCTCGAATCCAGCCCATCTGATGGGGAAAAGAGATTGTTCAGGAGACATTTCCCTGGGAAGGTTATAGGAGGGACATTCCACAGGGCAAAAAACCAGGTGAGGTGCCAGGAGACAGAGCACGTGTGCTGAATTTCATCCTTCAAGCAGGCCCTGTCATAGCACAGAGTGGTTTCTTCAAAAGGACCAAAGATAATGTTTCCCATCTGTGGAATTTTAATGAATAAATTCTGTTTATTTCTGTTGCTTTACTCTCTCTTTTTGAAAAGAAATAGGGAAAATGTGTGCAGCTCTTTTGTCAATGCCCTCTCTGTTTTCAGAGAAGCAAAAACTAAAAAGCACCAGTCCCTTGAAATGCTGGCAGCTCAGGCAGGGATTGGGACACTGTCAGGAAGCAGAGCAGGGTGAATTTGGGAGGTGAGACAACAGGAGGTTTAACTGACAGGAGAGCTTAAAGCAGGAGAGAATTGGTGAAAACAAAGACAAATCAGAGAAAAGGTTCAAAAGAGGCAAATAACCTCGAATATTTCCATTATTTCACATCCAACACCACGCACCTAAAGTGGTTTCAAAGAACATTTCTGAAGGATGGCGAAATTCATCAGCCAGCACCACACTGCCTTTAAAATGAGAGATTCAGACCTGTACTCCTCCCAGTTCAGGCAGGAGCTTACTGGGTGGCTCACTGGGATAAGCACTTTGAGTTTTATTCATCTGTTACCCCTCTCTGTAAAGCAGAAATGACACCTGCCACTCTTGCATAGCACAGACCTGCTAATAGGAAATGGCATATAAATGCTATATATTACTGTTATTATTGTTATTATTCATGTTAATTAGTGCAGTGGTGTTTATTAGTTGGTCATTAATACTATCAGAGAATTAGCAAGTTATTAATGATAATAATGATAATGATATCTGTTAAATTTATTACCTGAGAATGCAGATTATTGTTCCTTTTTTCACTGTTACTAAATGACCCGGCATAAACATGAGGAGCCTCTGCTTCCATCCCTTTCTACTTTTAATGTCACAAAACATTTTGAAAGAAATAATTTCATCACTCTAAGTCTCTTCACCTGCAATTTTAACGTGGCATTTAGGCCAAAGGCTCTGACCCAAATACAGGGATTTTCTCACCCAGGAGTGCTAAAATTGGTCCTGCCCACTCCTGTGCCTCATCCCTTTCTCTGAGGTCTTGTCCCTGCTGAGAAACCACTCAGCTTTCCTGGGACTGAACTGCTGCCTCCTGCAGCTCAGCAGGCAGAGGAAACCCCCACCAATTCCATGTGGAAATGTTTCTCTCGCTTGAAGTGCTCTAAATAAATCCCAAGAAACCTAAAATCTCGATTGGGGCTTTTAAATTAAATGTGTAAGATCACATGGAATTGATATTGCTTAAATATTGGCTTAGCACAAAGAAAAGAAACCCAAAGATGTGTAACTTGCCTACTGAAAAATAGCAGAATTGGACTTTTAGCCTCTTTTCCCATTAAGATACGGAATCTCACTGTGAAGCTAAACGTTTGCACATGAACCAGATGGAGTGGATCCATCTGTCATTGTGAAACAATTTGCAGCAAGTAATTACACTGCAAAGACTCCACGGAGTTTGGTGATATGTCAGGACTGAGAGTGATGATTAAACATTAACAATCCCAGACAAATTACTCGGGGCACACGTTTTTCTCATCAGCAAAGATAACAGAGGATCCGCGGGAGGAGATGAATGGATGGGGAACAGAGGGGTTCTCCAGGCAGCCGCTGCAGAAGAAGGGATGGCTCATTCTGTTTTGATTTGCCACTGCTGGGGTTTGACAGGAGGATTAATTCACGTGCCCTCACAATATCTGCAACTCAGCAGCCACGCCAAGGGAGCTGTGGATTATACACGGATACTCCACATGATAGAAAAATGAGACAAAATGGTAGAGGAGCCTTCCTCCACGTGGATTTACTGCATCCAGCCTGGAATCTTGAACAGCCCGTCCTAAACGTGTTGGTCAGTTGGGACAAGTCTAGAGCAGGGCAATAAAAACAAGCTTTGGACAGGATGTGCTGATGAAAAAGGGAGGAACTGTTACATCAGCTGCAAACGTCCAGCGGATGGGGATGAATTGTTCAGGGGGCAGGCTGGATTAGGAGTAAAATTATAATCAGAGGAAACTAAGTAAATGAAGAGTCTGATTTATTAATAGTATTTCCAAACACAGGCTGTGTGGTAGATATTAAAATCTCCAAATTCACAAGGACCTGCAAACCTTTATTTGCATTTATTCATGTTTTAGAGTAGAGATGGATGAGTAAAACTGTAAGATCACAGTTATACGCACTAAAATCAATGAAAAAATGGCCATCTGAGCAAAAAGGCACTTCATGGTACAGATTTTTAAAAGAAACCCCACTATATAACAGGACACAAAAATATCCTGAGTTATCCCCTGAGAGATTGGCTGGACATGACCTAAAGGGAGTTTTCTGACTCCAGTGTCTATGATTCACCATACAGCACGCTCAGGATTTTCTTACTGCTGGAAACAAAAAATAAACCCAACCAAAAATGACAGTCCTTTTCCAGGGCTGGTTTCAGTTACCAGCCTCAGAGCCACACGGTAATTGGATGCTGAGAGGAATAAAAGAGTCACTTTGAAAGACAAATTCTATTCTCAGTTCCATCCAAACTGCCACTGACATTTCTTTTTCCTAAACTCCTCTAAGTTTTGTGACAGGAAACAGAATCTGGCCCCTCATGCTGAAGCCACAGTGGAGACTCCCTGATTTGGGGCCAAAGTCCACCAGAATCTGAGTTTTGTCCCAGCCCTGAGCAGACACTGCCTCTGAACCGAAATGCAGAGAACACCCAGATGTTCTTAATAAAAACCAGGACAACTTGCAGCAGATGCCCAACTGGTGTAGACTCTTCAAAAAAAAAGGAAACTTCGTCTGCTGGAGTTTCTGTAACTGATTAAGTCACTGGCTTGGAAAAACAGATCCCTGCTCAGGAGTCCAGCTCCCATGCAAAAGCACAGTAGTAGAAACAGATCCCCTCTACCATATAATTTGCAGAATAAGTGGAAAATGGTGTCTGAATCTCTGGGTAACTTATTTTATTTTTAGAGGGCAAGTGGCTAAGAAATAGCTCTTACCTGCCCTGACCTCATTTACCACTTTGCTACTCTCGAGTCATTTTCCTCACTAGAGAATGGAAAAAATGCTGGAGTGGTGCATAACCACTTTTTGAGGGTTTAAATGTTGCATTGTTTATAGAAAAGAAAAAGAAGCGTGAACTAGACGCAGAAGCTTATTTATTTATAGTCCACTCTGTTCTAAATTCATCTGATGTGGGTACACTGATAAACTGTCTTGACTGAATTCAAGCCTTTTGTAATCTGATGAGTAATATAAATGATTGTGTTAATTAAAAATAACAAGAATTATAAATTGGCAGTAGCAGGAGAATGCAGCTGACTTCAACCTTATGGGAAGGAGTTAAAATCAAGCTTTGTTTTCAGTCACACATTTAGATCAGATCAGTACAAACAAATCCTTGGTAATCACTTTCAAATTTTTACAGAGGTGATGATGCTGCAAATGCAGGTGGGACTGCTACAAGTATCTAACAAAAGCAAGAGAATTTCAAGTAGTATTCTTGTAGCAAACACAAAATTGGCTGCTTAGAACAGAACATGTCTTTAGGAAAGATGTCCATCCTCTATCTCCTGTTGAGGGAGAACTAGTGACATCCTCACACCAGATTTTCCTGAGGTAAATTAATACCTGTCACTCCTTTGAAAGTTTTAATCTATCTTTTCATTTTCATAATGACTACAATTGAAATATGACTCTCAAAAGCAATTGGAGGGAACAATCCCATTGCATTAACAGCTATTTGAATTGTCTGTGATTTTTTTTACTGCTAATAGAACCACCACTACAGCACAGAAGAGATAAACTGAACCAAGCCAGTAATTTCTTTGCTGCTTTACTCACTCCAAGCTGATTTTGAAAGTAACTGTTTTCTTTTTAATTAAACCAGGAGAATGGAAAGCATACCTGACAGACATCATAGTGCTCAAAGAGGGACAGCAAACCAATATCACTGCGACTCGTGATGCCCTTCAGAATGGTGATGTTGCCATTCCCTGAGTCCAGCTCTATCACGTTGTTGAAAACATTGGACACAGCTTTGCCAGTCAAAAGCAAGTTCACCAATTCCTGTTTGGGACATGTTAAAAAAAAAAGAAACCAAACCAAACCAAACCAAAAAAACAAACAGAAGTTAAACATCAGCACAAGGCTGATTCAGGATTGATAAAGCTACACATCTACCTCACCCCTGATTCACGTGGTGGCTTTATGGTTAAGATTAAAATTGCTTATAAAAAGATTCCAGATATTTTGGTCAAGGTCTCCCAAAGTAAAATGAGGAAATTACAAAATCATGGAATAGCCTGAGCTGGAAGGGACCCTCAAGGATCATCCAGTCCCACTCTTGGCCCTGCACAGACACCCCAACAATCCCACCCTGGGCATCCCTGGCAGTGCTGTCCAAATGCTCCTGGAGCCCTGGCAGCCTTGGGGCTGTGCCCATTCCCTGGGGAGCCTGGGCAGTGCCCAGCACCCTCTGGGGGAAAAAACCTTTCCATCTGTGTTCTGGACTTCTTGTCCCAAAGGATGCTGTGAGAGACAGTACTGAAAGCTCTGCTGAAGTCCAAATATTAGAGGAGTTTTCAGTTTTCATCCTTCTGGAGGCAAACTGCTGATAATCAATTCACTCTCACATCCAACTCTCAAACATCTCATGTAAGTGTTGTTTCGGTTATTTTTTAATGAAAACATTTTGGTTTCACTTCTCTACAGTGAAAAGTACAGCATAAAGGATATAAACTCAAAGCCTGTACAGTACTATATGGTATTACTACTGATGCCTTACGTTTTAACTTCTATATTTATCAAATCCTGTATTGCCCAGTGTGTAACTCTGAAGTTCCTTGTAGCTCGTGAGCTGCTCTCTTAGGCCAGACAGACACAACAAAGCTGCTCTGAGCTTGCTATTCAAGGACACTCAGACTGTCCTAGGCCTAAAGGTGTAAACTAGAGCCCCGAGAGAGGTGGAGAAACTGAAGAAATTACATCATTAGCTGAAGTTTTAATGGGTGAATTTATGATATGCAAATGGACCAAACCTGTATCAGTGTGAAGAACTCGTGACTCGTCATCCACCTTTGGGTCCATTTTGGAAGCAGCCTCAGGCTCCCCAGGGTGTGCCTTTGGAGGCCTTTCAAATAAATACCTGCCTTTATTCCCTTATTCCTGTCTAGTCTCTTGTTTCTAGGTAGCTGGAGAAGGAATCACTACACGGGATGTATTTTGTATGTTGGACATGAGTTGTTAAATTATTGTTATTTCTGGATGAACTGAAATCTCATTCAGTAAGACATTTACCCATATGGACCCAGATCACTAAGATACTGATATTTCCAAGAGATGATTGTTGATTATTTCCTCTCCAGTTGAAGCAGGGGTGCGTCAGAGGCTAAACACACGTGAGAGGGTGGCACGTGCACATGTGAGTGTGCCCGAAGCTCAAGAACAGAGATATGGGGTATTTTTCTTAGTTAACATCCCACCAGGACCAGCTGGGGTGCAACAGCATGAAACCAGAGCTAAGAGCAGGCTGTGCTGCAGCAGTGAACAGCTCACTATTAATAAATAACATATGGCTGGAAACAGGAGGGGAAATAACAAAGAGAAAGTTTCCAGAAAAAATACTGCAAATGACCATGCCTGAAGACATGAATAACTCTGGTATGGCCAGTTTGGGATTGGTCTTAAAAATGCTGCACACAATTAGAGCTCTGTGTTTCTCCTCAAGGATTCCCCAGAGTTTAATGGTTTTTTTTACTGATGTTTTTAGCACTTCTCATTCACCATCACTGATGTTCCACCACCTTCCTGAGGAACAACTGTGTGGTCACAGCAGAAAAGTCCTCTGCCAACAAGAGAAGAACATGAAGCTTGTCTCTGGCAGCCAGAAGGGCAATAGAGAGAATCACGGAATCGCTGAGGAGCTGTAGGATCAGGCATGGAACCTCAGGCACCTTTCTGAAAGGGCAGGGAGGGAACACAGTGATATCTCAGCACTGAAATCAGCCAAGGAGTCCAAAGGAGGCAGATGAGAGGAGTGTGAGGACATGGACACACAGGTACAGGCACGTGTGGGCCAGAAAACCAGCCTGGAAAGCAGAACCTCTGAAACAATGACAACAATGTGCCAAAACACGAGGAAAAAGAACAAAGGATGAAGGTGCTTGACGTTATGGGGATAGGGAAAAAAAAAGGGAATTGGAGGTTTTATAGCAGCCTTCCCATACCTAAAGGAGCTCCAAAAGAGCTGGAGAGGGACTTTTCACAGGGGCATGGAGTGACAGGACAAGGGGGAATGGCCTTCAGCTGAAGGAGTGCAGGTTTAGCTGATATTAGGAAGAAATTCCTTACTGTGAGGGTGGTGAGGCCCTGGCACGGGTTGCCCTGAGAGGATGTGGGCTCCCCATCCCTGGAGGTGTTAAAGAACAGGCTGGATGGGGCCTGGAGCAAGCTGGGGTAGTGGAAGTTTGAAAGGATTGGAACAAGATGAACTTTAAGGTCCCTTCCCACCCACACCATTCTGTGATTCCATGACTCTGTGACTTAAAAATAAGAGATGCCATCTCTTCCCAGAGGTCAGGTCACAGCAGAGGCACAGGACATCCCCAAAACTGTACCCTTGACTCACCTGAGTGCAGTAGCCGTGGCTGCCTATCAGGCGGTTTGTGAGCACATCGAAGTCATTGCGCACCCTGAGGAGGAAAGCACAGTAACATCTAAATACAATTAAAATTAAATACAATTGCTTCTTTTCATTAGGCATAACGACTCTAAATCTTACAGAAAGACAAAACCAAACTGTTTCCCAACCATAAATACAGCTCTGTATTTTCTAAGTCCTTCCAAGGTGATTTTTTTGCATGGCAAAAAAAAATTGAATATATGGACTAGACCTGTGGGGAGCAAAAGTTTGGTAGAGCTAGGCTTGGACAGAACAGTTGAAGAGGAGAAAAGAAGCCATTGTCACCACTAGTTAGAAATTTAGAAATTAGAATTACTGCACCATCTGTGTGATAGAATCACAGAATGGGTGAGGTTGGAAGGGATCTCTGGGGGTCCCTTTGTCCACCCCACCTCTGGTACCTGCAGCCAGGTCTCCAGGCCCACATCTGGATGGTTTCTGAATATCTCTAAAGAAACAGACTCCAAAATGTACCTGGGCAACATATTCCAGTACTCAGATAAGATTTTCTATTTGCTATTCCTATCATGAATATTTGTAATATAGCCATACCATCTATGCACTACTTTGTCCATGACAAGAAGAAAAGAAAGAAGAAATCCCTCTAGGTGTACACATTTATAACGATGCTGTGTAGCCCCCAATTATATGTTGTGGCACCAAAGAGAAAAGTCTGTGAAACTCCAATACCCGTAATTATGGAGTAAAGTCTCCCCACGCTAAGTTCACTCTCTCATAACTCCTGGAATTATTGAATTAGTGATTGCTTGATGGCCTAAACAATAAAGGTTGTAACTGTGATCGTTTTCTATCCTGCAGATATAATGGAATTGTAATTATTTTATACATGAATAAATGTTTAATCTAGGTTTGAGGAAAAGCAATGTACTATATTTTGGGAGAGTTATGGCAATAGAATCCTCAGATTAATTCTGTGGGTCATAAAAAAGCTATTTTCCCTCAGTATAAAACATGCTGATCTCAATTGTTTTGACTCATCCTTATTTTGGTATTGCTGCCAAGGTAGAAAGAATGCTTCATTGATCATCAATTAAAACTTAGTTATTTTACACACATCCAGGCTCCTCATTCTCATTTGATTTGGCAAATCTATGAATACAAATATCCATGTTTCTTGACAATTGGCACAATTACTTTCATTTTAAAAAGACAGTATTTTGTTTGTGACAAAGCAGGAGTTGAATCAATGTGGTCAGGGTAAGGCTAGCTGGAAATTTCCCCTTAACATTGCTACCCATGCTCCATTAAAAATTTATTTATTCAGTAAAAAGCCAGGATGTTTCCTGTCTTCATCCCAAACTTTAGATAATTATTTTCTCATAGGATTTCTTTGTCAAAATCAGAATGTAACATACAATTTCAAGGTTTACAGCCCTAAAGATAAATTTAAATAATTCAAATAAAGTCCTAGTCGTGGAATCACAATTCCCAGACTTCAGGTAATTATTTTCTCAGGATTTCTTTGAACACCAGAATCAGAATGTAACATACAATTTCGAGGTTTATAGACCTAAAAATAAATTTAAATTATTCAAATAAGGCCATAGTAATGGAATCACAGTTCCCAGACTTTAGATAATTATTTTCTCAGAATTTCTTTGAATGTCAAAATCAGAATGTAACTAATAATTTTGAGGTTTACAGCCCTAACAGTATTTAAAATAATTCAGAAAAAGTCATAGTCGTGGAATCACGATTCCCATTCTGAAAAATGCATTTCACCCTTTTTGCACAAACAGATTTTATCCCTTTTCAAAAACCTTATTTTAAAGACAATTTACAAGTCAGTGTCAGACATAACAAAGCGCCACTGACGTCTCTTGCCGGTGTGAAATCAAAGGAAAGGCCGGGGAAAGTGTGCCCGTGACACGGAAAACTCTCCCGTGCACCACTGCAAGACATGGACGGGACGATAAAAATCTCTGGATTTCGGCCATTTTTCAGTTTTAGCAACGGTTTCATCTCGCCAGGGCCGCAGGCAGAATGTCCAACGTGCGTCAGTCGGGGACGAGGGGACATACGGCACACACAATGGCAGGAAGCTCTAATTCCATCTGTGGGCACAAACAATGCGGGGCTCTGGAGGTGGATCCCACTCCTCCAGGAGGAGGACAACATCTGTCCTTGCAATCAGCCCTGCTGATGAGGAAACTGACATCGGGTGCCTGGCCGCGGGATTTACACCTCCGCTGGACATATTTGGGGGTGTTAGTCCCGCCTGCCAGGGGCTCCCCAGCTTCTCTGCAGGTGTGTTTGTTGTGTTTTAGGTGCAAGTGCACTTCACGTGTTGTAAAAACAGCAGATAGTGGTAATTCTGTGATTGATTTTCTGGTAGGGTGTGGAGAAATTTATCAGTGATTGGCAAATCTGAGGTGTTTGTTCGTGCTGCTGTCCTGGCTATCAGATCTCAACGCAGACATAATCAAACAATCATTATCACTAATACGACTGCTCCAGCATGGAAGTTTCCATTTATAATTTTTAAATCACTTTGGAACAGAAAAAGCCCAGTAATTCTAAGCCAGGAGTCTTTTAAATATCCCAGTGATCATCAGACAATGATTTAAGGCTTGACTCCATGAATCCCTTCTTTTAATTTACAACCCAACACTCCATGTGGTGCTGTGAAGAATCACAGGTCCTCAAAGAGACATTAAAAAGCAATAGTGTTAATGGTAAATATTCCTTTCTTGTGCTGTACTGTCACTATTTTCCAGCTCATAATCCCAGCTGGAGAATGGGGTAGGAGTATATTGGCTGCTAGAGCAGAACAATGGGGTTTGCCTCTCCTGGTAATATTATAAAGTCTGTTTGAGAAAAATTATTCAGGCAGAAAGCAGGATACTTCTTTTTAAAATCTCCTGAATAAAGATTTCAAATCAAACATGTGCTTAATTTGCAGTTTTCAGCAGAAACCATTCCCTGTGCTGATACAAATCAAAAAGTTGACAAGACTTTGCTAAATTTCGGGTCACATTTAAGATCTCCCAGCTTGATTTTTAGTTTTAGTTGTAACATGCTTGATATGGTTGGTACCTGTATGAAACCAGGGAAGAGAGAGTTTGGATTCTAACATATTTGCAAAATGGGAATGTTTTAATATGTTCATAGAACTCAAATAACATGGCAAAACTCAGCTCCACATGGTTTATCCACTTTCTACTGTTTCTTAAAACAATATTTCGATTAAACTCTTTTTTCCCCCCCAAAAAAAGAGTAATTGTGAGCCTTTATCCTGGGGTTTAACTGTCCTTTCATTCCTTATGCAAGCAGACACTTTTTGCTCGCATTATTATCACACAAAATGAACATCATTATGTGGTGAAACCAAAAGGTGTGTAACGTGGTTTCAGAGAAAAGAATTAACATATAGCAACTGGAGAAATCTGCTCGTGACAGAAATCACCAAAATATAGCTGGTATGAATTTTACCTGTATTTTCATGTTTTTTAATGCTGCTGGGTTTAGGGCAGGGATGCCTGAAAATCCTTCCAAAAAATACCTTTATATATTACGAATTCATTTTCTCTCCATGCTCCTGTTGGTGAATCTGTCTTCAGCCTGCTTGTAACCATTTGTTTCAAGTTGTAAATAATGTGTTTGTAAAGGATGTTCAGTACCAAAGGTGGACAGATGTTCTGAGCCAAACCTTTGACTGCTTTGAATTGTCACAGCCATACTGACACAATTTGCTGACTTCCAGTTATTAGAAATCGATCCACTCTGGGATCTAAAAATAACAAAAAAATAATCTAAAGGTTGAAGACAGATGGACAAAACCACCATTAGATAGAAGAAACTGTAAGAATCATTATAAACCTTAGCACTGATGGTGCATTGATAAAATGAACTTCAATGATCTGTATGGACTTGATAAAGTCTTAGAGGTGCATAAATACAAACCCAAAATAAAAATATTTTGAACACTGCAATCTCCAATACAGCCTAATCTCCAATCAGATGAACTTTTCCTTAGTAAAAACTAATTTAAATAAATAAGACATTTTTAAAATGCTTCATCTGCATTTATTCTCAGTTTACTTGCAGGAAAATTCTCGGCAAGGCTTAAATGGAGAATAATCAAATACTGAATACAAAAGTCCCATATACAAACTGTAATAGTAGGAATAATCTCAGCCTATCACAGTGTGAGTTAGTTGATGCCATAGGTATTGTCTGGCTTGATAACAGAACAAAATGAAATAATATAAAAGAAAAAAAGAGTGCATTTGAGTAAGTGCTGGCTGGTTTACAGCCCTGAACTCTGAGGCAAAGCTGCCACAGAAAATTGGTGACCTCACTTTGTTCATGGCAACAGTCACATTAACAAACACACAATTACAAGTCTACTCCCAAAATAGATTTGGGGTTGGGAGGGAGAAAAAACTCATCTTCAAGCTTAAGGATTTCAAATAATTACAATGGGGATGTGGAAAATGTCAGGATGGGTGACTGCCTTATTGTGTAAATGTTCCAGAATATTTCTTTTTTTTTTAATACTGGCACATGGCAAAGGTTTCAAATGAATGTTCAAAGAAGAAGGGAAGAGCCTCTCTAAAAAAAAAAATATATGTATGTAGTTTGGGATTCAGACCAGTGAAAGCAAGGAACTGGCTTCACTCTTTATTTATCACTTTTACTACCTGCTAACTTCACAAAGTTCTTAAAATGCACTGAGGTACTCATGTGGGTTAATTCATCCGCTCTGCTGCTCCAGGGTGCTGACAAACCATGGGAAGTATTTATATTTCACAGGGATAGATCTGATGGGGAAAATGATTAATCTACTGGCATATTCAACACACTATTTTACTTTTTCAAAGAAATTGTCTCTCTTACTGAAAGCAATTTCTTCCTGAGTGCAACAGATGAAGCAAAGATACTAAACCTGTACCTATCCCACCTTCTGCAAACAGCTGAATAATCTCAATGTATGAGAGTAACCTGATGAAATTTGGACAAAATCTGACAATTTATTTGTTACTGCTACATTTTGTAGTAGAATCACACTTATTCTTCCACACCTTTGTAGACTTTTAATCACTATACTTTATTCCCCTAAAATAAAAAGAATTTAATTTCTGAAATGCTCTGATTCACCAAAGGAAAGGGAAAAAACAAGATTGGAAAGATGATCAATCACTTCAGGGCAGGATTCGTATCACTAATTTTTATATCCAAAGATGGACACATGAACCGGCAATCACTCTGGAATTCTTTAGATTTGTGTACATGCAGAGAAACTGGTACATCCTGAAGGCAATTTGGGTGACCTTGCTCAGGTAATTTGCAGAGCAGAGGAAGAAGCTACAGGAAAATTCCTTTTCTCCATCTGACACAGTAAAAGGAGCCTGCCACAACCTGGCCATGGCCATCAAATTGCTAAATACCAAGGACTGGAGTGATAAATCACAAATATTCTGGCACTGCAGACAGGCTGAGTCTGTTTGGGTTTTTTTAGATTAAAAGCTGAGAAGTGAGAAATAAGACTGATACAGAAATAAAAACACCCTTTGAAAAAGACTCTCTGATTGGACAAACCCTATTAAAAGCAATGCATGAAGACTCAGATAGATTTATTTAATTTGATACAAATTTTAGCTCAACAGAATTTGAGCATTTAGATATTGTAGGATTGTAGAGGAATTTCTGATGGTCAGAAGAAACCACAGTTGAGTGGTCCTTAGACTGACTGGGCAATTCAAGGAAAGAAAAGGAAACACATTAGTGCAGAGGGGAGCTCACTGCCACAGGGGGTCGGGGAGGCCAAAAGGCTCAAAGGGTTTAGAAAAACCCATGGAGGAAAGGTTTCATCAAGGCCTAACAAACTCAGCGACCTGGGTACAACTGCCAGCTTGGGAAGTTCTGGAATTACTGGTGGAAACAGGGAGACTATTCCAGCAGAGTGAGCCTTCACTGCATTTCTTAGAGAGTTTCCCATCCTTCCCCTATCAAACACGGGCTAACAGGCTTGAAGAATATTTCCTTGAGCCTACAGGGACAATCTTATGGAACCCAGGGGCAGCCAAACCCCCAGATCTCAGGTTCTCCCCAGAACAATATTCCATGTCTACATCAGCCCTGGTGCGGGTGCAGCCGTATCCCACCCTGGGATGGAGCAGAACTGTGGAGAGGGAGAGGGGAGGATGGTGTTCTCTGCATCTGGCAAATGAAAAATCCTTTGCTGATGTGAAAATAACACATCTTTTTAGAATTGTAAAGGTGCTAAAAGAAAGAGGCTCAGAAAGGTGCTGGTAGCACGGGGAAGGTGACTGATGGAGGTTGTCAATGATCAGTCTGGGATTATAAATGTGTTATTCCCTGTAAGGATGCTGGAGAAAGGGAGTGGTGTGCTGACAAAGCGACCTGATGACTGAAAACTCAGCCATCCCAGGTACTCTCTTTCACAGAAATCCACATTTCTTAGTTGCTTTCTCAGCTCTCCATACTTTTCTCAGTGGAAGCTCAGGAACCCAAATTCTGGTCACACTTTGATGAGGTTTATTGACTCAACAGGCTGTTTGCTGGTGCACTTTCACTCTGTACTAACACTGATCTTTAAATCAAGTAACTTTTCCCTGTTTCTAGTTTATTTACAACCACTACATCCCAATTTTTAGGAAATCGTTACGCCCCACCTCAAAATTTGCTTTTTTTAAGGCTAGAAAATAGAAAAACTTTCGCTCTTTCAGAATTCTTCTGTGAGAAAACAGACTTCTCCTTGCCCTGGTCTGTGCTTTTCCTACACCTCTCCTGGCTTTACTGAGTGAGCCCAGCCTGACACGGTGTTTCTCTGAGGACACATCAGTGCCTTGCACAATCCATTAACACTTCCTCACCTCCTAAAACTATTTCTGCTGATACACCCTCAGAGGAGATGCAAGGCTATTTTTTAAGGCTGGCTCAGAGTCACTGTGTGCTCTGCTGCTCTTCAGCTCCTCGTCCTGCCATTTACAGCTGATGAACCCCCCAGTGCAGTAGTGAGCAGCCTCTGTTTACAAGACCTTGCAGCTTCTGTAGTGAAAATAAACTCCTTTTTTATTGCCCTCATCACGAGGCTGAGCCAAATCTTTTTTTACAGCACGATTTGTCCTCTGTACTGACAGGGCCTTTCAGCTTTTCAGTCACCAGGTCACTTTGTCAGCACACCACTCCTTTTCTCCAGCATCCTTGTAGGCAATAAAACATTTATAAACCCAGACTGATCATTGACAAACTCCATCAATCACCTTCCCCGTGCTAACAACACCTTTCTGAGCCTCTTTCTTTTAGCATCTTTACAATTCTAAAAAGATGTGTTATTTTCACATCAGCAAAGGATTTTTCATTTGACATATCAAAAAAAAAATCTCATATTAGGTCTCCATTAAATGATTTTATCCTATTTTTTTTTTAATTTAACTAACAATTCTTCATTTGATCCTATAAGGGCAAGTCAAGTTACCCTATATTTAAATAAGGCATGGCAAAGGTAAGCTTTTAGGGTCAGGTCCATTCATAAAGTCTGGCAAAGCAAGAGAGAGCTTGAAAGTGCTGAATAAATTCAGGAATGAGGTGTAGGGACAAATTACCTCTTTTTCTTTTATTTTTCTCTTCTTGTCGTGTAGCCATCACTTTTTCAGGTTAAATTCTAGCTCCTACAAATTTAATTCAGTTTCTATGTATGAATTCCAGTGAGCCACGCTGACTTTGCACCGTGCTGTTCTCTTTAGTGAAAGGCAGAACATTAACTTAGACTTGGAGCATTCCTTACATTACTCCTGATATCAGCCACCTCCACTCTACACAGACACCTCACATCTTTTCCTGATATCTTTGTATTAATATGATAAGGAAATCACTCGTTGTTTCATTTCCTCAGGTCTGACCTCGCCTGAACCACGTTTTTTCTCCATTTTCCAACACCACTGATGACAGAGAAGGTCACTGCTCACCACACCTTTTTCATTCCTCTGCCCTATTTTAAGAAGTCAGAAAACTCCCCAGAGAACGAGCTAATAATCTTCCCTTTCTTCAGTATTGTTCCTCAGCTTTATGATTTATCCTGATCTGTTCCACAAGGAGCTGGATGTGTCAGGGGAGCAATCTGGATTTATTCCCACCGGTGACCTTCCTGCTGCACATCCACACCGAATTTGCTGTCACTCAGCCTCTAGTCCACTTCTGTGAACCCAGGTGGTGACAGCTTCCTCGATTTCCTTACCAGGGGGACAAGAGTCACGTGTCCCAATTATCTGTGCAAACATCACGTTTTCCCCCATTTATTATTTTTGGCACTGTTTCCCCGTTCCCCAATCCCTTTCCTATCAAGATAACAAACAGAACCAGCACAACAACCTCTTTGTCTTCTTGAGTCTTCCCTTTTTTTCTGAGTAGAGTCTCATTTTTTCACCTTTCTCCACCACTAACCTTTGTTCCTTGTCCTTCAGTGCAGCAAACATCCTCAAACCTAATTCAATCTTTCCTCTTCTCTGCCTTTGTGGTCACGTTTCCACCTGGGTCACACTCCTTATGTACAGTGTTCAATAGCTTCCTTAAATTCACATTTTATTTGGCAAATCCTACACACTTCTCTTGAGTGAGACCCCACTCTCCTTTCCTGCATCTTGTCTTCAAAACTCCCTTTTCCCACCACCTTTTGTCCCTGGGTCCCCTCTCTCCCAAGCACTAGAAGGTGACATTCCACACATCAGTATGTTCCCCTGCCTACCCACTTTGGAGAGCCCATAAATCTCAGAGCTTCAAATCTTGGTCTCACATCCTCCCACAAATATTGCCAGGGCTGCGTCACTGATCGTTCCTGTACTCTTGCCTTTCTTTGAAGGAAAAACATTAAATTCAAGCAAACTCCCTTCTTTATTACCTTTTAGCAGCTGCAAGCTGTGCTCCATTAAGGTTCTTCATTTAATAATTCATTAATGTTCCAAGCAACTCTTGCCCAGTGAACGTTTGGCTACAGGGGCCTCTGTCCAGTTCCCACAACAGAACCTCAAAGGCAGGGAAGATCCTGAAAATCAGGAATTGCATGCAACCCGTGGAGCAGGAGGCACAGAAGTTCACTCACCCCAACAAAAAAGGGCTCAATCCTTCCCTACCAAGGTCTGGATCCCACAAAATCTCTCCTATTTGCTCCTCCCACTGTCCCTAAAATCTAACCTGCTTCCCTCACATTGCAAAATCACAAATGGCTCTTGGAGAGCTCTGAGACCCTCAAATATTTTTTTTTCAGTTGTGTCCAGCTCCTCGTTTTTTAGCAGTGTAACATAACTGTCAGCTGTTTCCCCTCAAAAACAGCAGCTTCCCTGTCTTTTTCAAACACCAAAAGCTGTAAAAACCATGATGACATCTATTTATATTACATAACTGCAAGCCCTGAGTGAAAACTGCTCACAGACACAACTTCCCCCCGCTGTTGGTCTCCCAGGCCCTCTCAAGTGGAGGGGAAACTACCTCTGGAAAGGTTTTCCCAGAAAACTGGCTCATGGAAGAATGCACTTCCATCCAGAGCTGAGAGTGCCCCATGTGATTGGATCTTTCACGCAAAGCTGGAATTGGAATTCTACCCCTGGCCCAGCCAAATGGATATTTCACAGAAAGCCTTTCTTCAGCAGCCAAACAGCGTGAGGAGAGAAGGTGCACTTCAGGGGAACTCCAAATTAGAGATTGGCTCTGGGACAGGAAAAGGTGTCAGCAAAGGAAAGTGGATCGAGGGTGGGGGACCCTTTGTTCCACCCACAACACATGAGCCAGCAGAGCACCACTTTCCTTTTCAATGTCCTGCATGACTAAAAGAGATTTAAGGTCAGGTAACGTGTCAGAATTGGGGTTATTTTACAGTAAATGATACAGAAAGGATGGAGGAAATATTACAGGAAAAAATGGTTTGATAGATTTCTGCAGTGATGATCACTGCCTGCTACACATCTCAACAAAAACTTCTCTTGCTGAGTCAAGGCAGACAGAACTGTTATACTCAAAAAAAGTAAAAATAGTTTGCCAATGGACCAAAAGAGGAAGATTCTTGGAATACTGTTTCCAACCAGACAAATGATTACAGAAGTAAACCCAAGATGATAAACAGATATATTTAACCATGGTAATGGGCATAAAAATGGGCAGCATCTAACATGATTTGGTGCTTCTGTGCGTTTATGTCAAGGATGGATTAGAATGGCAGATTAAGGAGATTTAAGTTCCCCAGTCAGGTCAAACAGTACCACAGGAATGAAGAGTAAGTGCTCAAGTACACAGAACAACATCATTTAAACCATTTGATTCCCTCAAGTGAAAAACTGTTCATGAATAAATTTCAGAGAATGAGGTGAACTGATAATAACCAAGGACAGAGTTATCGGGTGTGAGAAATCCTCGACTGGTAAAGAGTCATAATGGGATTTATTAAATTTAATAACAACTGGCTTTTGAAATAAATAAATTAAATAAGCACACAAAACAACCAACTCCAAACAACCAAAATTCCCCAACACCAAAATGGGAACAGCACAGATAATTTTGAAACAGGTCCAAACACCCTTTTCTGGAGCAGTAAGGACTACAGAGGTGAAGTTAATAGAGCTGTGGGAGCACAACAAGGAAGAAGATGTTGACGTGTATTTTCCAGGGTTTTATGAGCAGCCAACCTTAATGAAGTACACAGCCTCCTCTTGACTTGTAAAATCAGTGTTCTTTTTTATTTTTCCCACAGCTAAAGCCATTGTTTTACTTATTCTCACAGAAACACCTCAGAGAAAAAATGGAAAAGACACCCAGTGACAAACCTGAGCGCAGAGTCACACGTGACCTGATATCAGTAACTGATAAAGTATCCCCAGGTCGACAAAAGTTATGCAAGCAGTGGCATTTTCATTGGTGAGCAACACAATGAGCCTGTGTTTCAGATCAGGCTCTGTGCATTGGCTCCAGGTAGCCTGAAAATGGCAATACACTGTTTTTCCACAAAGGGATTCCACCTAAGGAATCTTCTCGTTCCACGTGTTCTTTGCTCCAGTGGGTTCTAGTGATGGTGCTTTTGTGCAATGAGATTATTGCAGTGATTAGGAAAAATGTGGAAGCAGAGGGTTGGCGAGGAGCTGGAATTTAAAGAAAGCTGAGGATGCAATGAGTGGGTCCAGAGGAGCCAGATCCCACTCCAGGAATGGCTCTGCCTGAGTAAGCACGGCGAGGAAGGTGCCAAGGGCTGGGAGAGGATGAGGCAGCATCCAGCAGGGAAAGCTGTGCTGCAGTTCCACTGCAGGCTGGAAACTCAGTCAGACTGCGGGGACCACTCAAGCTGTCACCAAAATCACTCCTGAATATTCACAACTTTCCTACACTCAGTGCTGAGGCTCAGTGGGGGCTTGCAGCCCAACTTTGAGCGCATTCTCTCTCCCACATGCACGGAAAATATCCTGTAGCTCTCATCAGCGTGAAGGTTCCACTACACCTCTTGCACACTCAGAAAGATTAGTCCCCTGAGCTGCTATAATATCATTATTTTTTTTTAAATTTTCACTGGTCGTTTAAAACAAAAAAAAAATCAAAAAAAGAGGTTACAATTGTTAGGGCCCAGCATTCCTTCCTGTTCCAGAAGCAACAACGCGTTCTCAGCAACTTCCTCAGGAATTCTCACTCCTCTCTGGCCATTTGTTATCAGTTCGGGCAGTGATGATCATTAACGCTCGGAGCATGAAAAACTCATTACCCAAAATCTACAAAGCAGCGCAGACTCCTGCATTTCCTGGCATGCGTCCCCGCGAAATAAAAACACTTGAGATTGCCAGTGATTTTGGAACAAGTGCCCATCAGGCCTGGCTGAAAGCTGGAATTTCCATTCGCGAGGGAAAAGCTGTAACAATGTAAAAATGATGGAGCTGGACCAAAAAAGCAGCAGCAGCAAACATCAAGGCAGAACACGAAAATGGGGGACATGGAGATAACATCGAGGCCGGGGGGCTCAGGGATGCTGGAGCTTGCACCTTCCAGGAATTGCTCTAAATTTACTCGAATCTCTTGATACTTTTGGCCTCCTCATCTCCCAGTACTGAAAGTGACTTATGCTGTGGAAAAAACAATAGAATTGTGGCTCGTTTTAACATCAAAGCCTGAGAGCACCCAACTTTTTGGACTCCGAGGGAAAATGTATTCAACCTTACCACAGGTGCCTGAATTTTTATTGCTTCCAAGTTATTCCTCTTCATTGGTGAAGAAAAATGATTTTTTTAATCTGTGCAAATTAAAGGGAAACTTTGTTTTTTGTCTCCCACTCTGTTCCAGTACTAATGTGACTTTACTGGGGAGACAGGACTACATGCAAGATAAAATATGCAAGATCATATATTTATATAAAGCCATCAATGTGTTTTTATTCTGTTCTCAACTCCCAACCCATGACTGATCTTCTGTCTCTCACAGAAAATTGAACTGATGTGTTCAGATAATTGAATTTCTAGTGGTGGTGCCAGAATTTCTCTCCTTTTTTTTCTACCAGCCTATTTAAAGCCCATCACTAGGTGAGAACAGTTGAGACTGTTCTCATCACGTACAATGCTCTGCATTACTGACATTTAATCTCCCATTTTTCACTGACCTGTCACTATAAAACAGATTTCATTTCACGACTTGATATTTATAGCGTAAAATTTCTTTATGAGTAGGTTATTTAGATTTTCTCACTTTATAGGGGAGATAACCAAGCACTTCTGGAGATGATTTATCTCGTTCTAAGCTAGACACCCAAAACAAGTCAAATTATTAATGAGATTTTTTTCTGGTTTTTTGAGTATAGAGGCTTAGATGCAAATACTTCCATAGAAAGTAAATAAATCACAGAATCCTGGGATGGCTTGGGCTGGAAGGGACCTTACAGCTCATCCCATTCCACCCCTGCCATGGGCAGGGACACCTTCCACTAGCCCAAGTTGCTCCAAGCCCTGTCCAACCTGGCCTTGGACACTTCCAGGGATGGGGAGTTCAAAACCTCTCTGGGCAATAAAGATCATTAAGATAGATAATCACACTCAAAACAGGAAAAATCTAGTGCTGCCAACTCCTCAACTAAAATTAAATAATCTTTTTTTTTTCCTCATACAAAAATAAGGACAACTGAAACTTCCATGGGGTTTTCTTTCATAAAAACCTGCTGATTTTCTGTTAAAAAAAACTGGGACAGAACAACCCCAGGGAAATCTATTACTGACTGAAAATTCTGTTATCTAAACCAACTCTTATTTGCCTTCAGCTGTTCATCCAGAACTATGCCAGTTATGTAAATAATTGCTTACCATGCTGGTAACACTCTCAGAATGGTACAGATTTCTTGAGGAGATCAGCACTGAGTTATTTGTCTTGATATTTTTAATATCCTAAGAGAAGCACGGTGACATAGGCAGCTAAATCGACTGCTGAGGATTACATAAACAAAATTCAGTTTGCACTTCTAAAAAAAAAAATGATTCAAAGGTCTAAAACCACTTTCCATTGTGTTTAAAGACAGAAAAATTCCTGTTCCTCATAAACAAAAGATAGGTACCAATGCAGTGTCTCACACAGTACAAGCTAGAGGAGTAACAGGACTTTAAAATGAAGTTTTGTGACAAAATCATGACAATTCCTCAAAATAGAACTGCACTCCATAAACTGTTCTGACATTCTGGATCAGATCTGTAACAATATTTAGATAGTTTAAAATGCAAACAGGCGCCATAAGGAATCGTCATGTTCACTTTAGACACAGCTCCCCCAAATAAAAACACAGATGATTGATCAGCCTTGTCATAATCCATCTGTTAGGAACTGGGAGATGATGAGGGAGAATATATCCTTGCTTTTATTATTGGAGAATATTTATCATTTTATAGCAAGCAAAGCAGACAGCAGCAATTATGAACCTACCAAATGCCAAACAGATCATTACTTGCACAAATACCTTCACTAATCTGAACCTCTCTGTTGTAACCAGCTCTGAAAAGTGAGAATAAATGGCACATGACCTGAAATTATCACATCATTTGTGTCAGAGTACAAAAGTGGAGTCAAGCCAAGGGCTGAAGTGTTACTACAAGCAAAAGAAAGGAAGAAATCACAATAAAACCAAAAACCTCAATCTGCAAACACTTGCTGGGATCCCAGCAGGTGAGCAGCTGATTGTGGATCTCAAATTTGGACTCAGTTGCTGTTTCTTGTCAAGACAATGCAGAGCTGTAAGAAACAAAAGCTCTCATAAACCAGACTCGTGCTGCTTTCAAGTGCAGCTGCTCTCTCCGTGTCACTTGTTTTTGCCAACTGCCAGGGAGCAGCTTTCCCCTGCTCCTGGGGAATTTCCACAAAAGTGGAATGGGACTAAACGAGGGAAGCCTTTATATTCTGGCCCACTGACACTCACAGCATCACAGAAACACCTCCAGTCTGTATAAAAGCACAGTTAAATGCCACCGTGTCTGGGCAAGCCTCAGTGAGTTTTTAAAGAGGTTATGATGACTTTCCATGAGTTAGAGCTCAGAATATTCATTACAGCAATAAACTGAGACCACGTTTGTCATACACTTCTTACAACTACCTAAAAATGAGCTGCCTAATCCATTTTATTTTAGCTTTTCCTTATCATTATCACTGACAGAGAGACTGGGGCATCACAGAGAAGTTATTCCCCCCTACCTAAGATGCCTCAAATATGAAATAAATAACCCTCTAAATAAGTCTGGCTTAAACTGTCAAGACAGGGAGCACAGAAAAGTACCTCAGACATGATACCTAATGTTCAGATGGAGTATTTGATATCAGATATGGTGGACTGATCACTAAAACAGAGATACAGAGATATTTATACATATTCACACACACAAGTGTGTGTATCCAACAAGAAAAGCCAGGATCCCGTGAGTAAATCCACATCATTCATCAGAACATCGTTCTGATGTTTCTCAGAGCAAACACCATGACAGATTAAAAAAGGCCAGGGATTTAAGCACACCATGGATTTTTCCCAGCTTTTCACTGCTCACTTTGCTCTGCAGTTTATGGAACAAGGCTAGAGAGGCACTCACAGGTTGATGGACCTTGATAAGATGACAGACACAGTCAGGAGGATGCACCCATAGGGACCAGCTTCAAACTGAAAAAGAAAAGGTGTTAATTTGGGGTTATTTTCTTCGTCTGCTTGTTTGTCTACGATTTTGGTGTTATTTTGTTTGTTGTGTATGTATTTTTTGCCCAATCCTCCAGAAATGCAAATGGAACTGAAGGCAGAAGGAACTGCTGTGATTTATGCTCAGACTGAATTTGTTGCTGTGTTGGTTAAAATGAGAGATGTCCACACAGTGTTTGAAACTGTTCAGAACTGTGTGACTCTAACAGACACAGAAAGCCTGGCAGCTGAACCATAATTTGTTTAATTAATATCTAATTAAACGCAATACCTGGAGAATATTCTGCTGTAGAAATACAATCAGATCCTCGTATCTCGTGGCGCTGTGAAGTATTAGCTGGGAAGAAATGCAAGAAGGAAAAAAGGGGACTTAAAAACCAGCAACTCATTTTTATAGCCTGAAAGCTGAAATGAAGTAGCCAAAACTTTCAAACTGCCTGGAAAGATCTGACTTAACAAAAGGAAATAAATATCTAATGAGATCTACCTCTTGCTGTTGTCATTTGGCATTGAATTATATCTCAGCACCTCGTATATTCTGAATTTTTCAATGCTGCTTCCTCATGTTTTTAAGTTTGTTGAACAGATTTTTTGATTCAATTTTCAGCATTGTTTATGCAATGAAAAACAATTCCTAGAACAGAGGAATGCTGCAGCTGTACAAGACACAGGATGGGCAAAAAACTCAGGGGTTTGCACCTATATGGTGAGGCATTTAATCTACTCAGAGAACTGAGAATTCCTGTTTAACATGAAATCCAGGAGATCTCACAGATCCAGGCCCTCATTTCAATATTCTTTGCCTGTTTTTCCCTCTTCAGATCTGGAGACATCCATTCCCCTTTTAGGAGGCCAACAACATTTCCTCCCACCACTGGAGCCTGGCTGATGGCACCACTGCTTGCAAAGCCATCTGAGAGCCTCAGATGGAAACAAGGCATAACTGGAAAGTGTTCTGCCATTTGGAGCTTCTGCAGGGGGGAAAAAAGGCAAAGAATTCTGTGTAAGACAAGAAGAAAATAGTGCCTTTTCATGCTCATGGTCAATTGGAAGGGCCCACGTTCATTTTTACTGTGTACCATTAAAAGGAGGAAGAGTTTTTAGGTTTGGAAGGTAAAGGGGAAAAAAAAAGGGATTTCAGAGAGCCCAACTTCCCCCAGCCACTGGGACACTCAGAGCCAGGCTGTGGGATTTTAATTCCTATTGGGTTTTGGATCATAACTAATTTAACATAACAGATTTTAAAACGTTAGGAGAGCAATGGAAATCAGATTCATTGAACTAAAACAGGGAAAGCCAGAAAGAGGATCTGGAGAACGGGAGTCATACAGAGCCTTACAGTTTCTAGGATTCCATCTGCCTTGTATTTTCCTGTGGGAGTGAACTGCTGTCTTCCTGATGGCCTGAAGGAGATATTCAGACAAAACTTATGTTAAAAGGAAGAAAATGGCATTAAAGAGGAATCAACAAGTTACATGAACTGAATGATGAGCCAAAGATTTGCATTATTAGCATTTCTAATGACTTTTTAAAAAACGGTTTCTTGTAAATAAGTCCACACTGCAAATCAAACTTCGGTCAGTGGAACAAACACTTGATCTGTGCTGTGCTCCCTCAGTCTAACATGGATTACAAGTTTCTCCATACAGAAAGAGGATAAATATAAGTTTAAGATGTTAATGACAGTTTTTATTGAAAAATATTTTTAGAGCAATGACATTCAAACAAGTAGAAGAACATATGTGAAATATCACAGAGGAAGCAGTTTTGAGATGTAAAATATATGAAATATCATTTGAAATGTCTTTGAATTTGCTGCTTCTATTTCAGGTGTAAGGACTTCTGCGTCCCAAAGCCTCTCTGTCATTTTTCAGCTATATTAGTTATTTAAAAGAAATTAATTATGCTCACAGAACCAGACTCACTTAAATATATCCTTTAGGTTCCAGTGCAGCCAAAGCCAGGGATCTAAAAGCTGGATGTTTTGTGTACAAGCAGCCTAATTGCACTGCATAAACTAAGCAGGAAAACACAGCAAAAGGAAATTAATTCCAGCCATAACGGAATACCCTGCAATACAGGAGAAAAATGCTGCATCTGGAAAAATAACTCGTGGTGAAAAGATTTTGGAGGATTCCTACACTCAGTTAAAACCACAGGATCTTTCACAGCAACTTCAAAGTGTTTTGTCTGTTCTGTCCCAGCTACTGGGACAGCAGAAACCACATTTTGCATTTCCCCTTAGGCCGTTTTAGGTGGCATAAATGCAGCTTACAAGGCTTTTATACTGTGAATTATGTAGATTTGGGACGGATAGAGGTGTAAGAGCAGTGTACAGGGACTAAAAGTGCTTCTCCTACTCACAGTGCCACGAGGGCTTTCTCGTGGCCCCCCGCACGCCACAGAATGTCAGCGAGAGCCAAGGAGAGGCACTTGGTCCTGTGAGCTTCTGAGGGCTGGAGGCAACTGCAGTCCAGGAAACAAAGGAGAGAGACAAGCACCAAAATGTGAGGGCAAACAGATTCACGGCAGGTTTGTCCCTAAAAGAACAAAAGCATCTTTAGAGACAGTTTTGTAACGATTAATAACAAGGCTGCGGTGAGTTGCCTCAGAAAATCGTCCTTTAGGTACCTCAGTTCTTCTACAGCTGAGAAAGAGACAACCTGGATGGCCAAAAACCCTGTGAGTTGAGGAGGGAGCTGGTGTTGTCACTGGGGAGACATTCCAGGTGTGAAGGTACGGCTGAATCCCCCCTTTCTCTGGGAATCAAGTGGCAGAAAGAGAGGCCACCAGAGCACTCACTGCAAACCCTGCACTGAGACTTCTCAGCACCTACAGAGCTCTCGAGGGGGAGATGCAACTGAAGTCACCACTGGGGTTTTTGGAACCATTCTCAGAGGAGAAACCTCATCTTAGGCATTTCAGAAGGTGCCTTGGACTCTGAAGATAATCAGACCCAGTGAGCGCAGCTGTAGGGAGAACAATTGTCTCTTGAGGCTGCTGCAGAACAAACTGGGCACACTGGGTGGGTCTCCTCTGAAGTCAGAAGGAAAACAGGCATTGGAGAGAAGTTAATTCACCAAGGTCAAGTGTCAGCTCTATGCTGCTTTTTGGGGGACCTGGGTGAGTTTTTGTTGCTCCTAATGATGGTTAAACTGCTGCTACGGGCACTCAAGCAACTGTAAACTTGCTATGTCCCTGTGTTCTGTATTTTTGCTCCTGTCACACAGGTGAATTTAAGTGATGAAATTCACCTTCTTCACTTCTAGGAGATCATTACTTAAGCTGGTGTCTGATGTATAAGGAATTATTAAAATAGAACTATTTTTGTCATTAAAATCAATGGAAGAAAATCAAAAGAAGAACAAATAAGCTGTGATCAACAACAGGAACTGGTTATGCACAGATCTGTTATCACACCCTGATCTTCTAAAAGAAAGAGCTGCTATTTCATAGAACATGTTTTTAATTGCTTGGACAAAAAAGCAGGTAAATGCTTCAGGGAACAATATTATATTGAGAAATAATGGACAAGAGAAGCTACTTCATCTTTAAATCTGTAATAAAACCTTCATATTCTCTAACAGGATTGTTTTATGTTTTAAATGCTATTTTTAGTTTTTAAAGGTGTTCATATTTAATTTCTTTCTGAAGTTTTTACTTCTTAACCCTTTTAAACAAATCTACACTGTCATGTTTTTACCCACTACTACACTTTCTCCAAAGTACCACATGCAATAGACACTGGGCTTGCATTTTCTTAAATAAGGTGTGCCCCAAAGTCAGGACCTAAAATGTTACAGAACCAGGAAGCTAAAAGTCACAAAATGGGAAAACTGGCAGATTTGAGAATAAACCAAACACCCATGAGACTGAAGAAGTGGCCAAAAGATCCCACGTCCCTGCGAAGAGCCCAACTGGAGTTTTCTCTAGTGGCTTCAAGAATGGCAGTCTTTGAAATTCAGATTTAATCACTTTCAGAGCATTACCAGCGTGAGAGATGAGGACAAAACCTGTTCCCAGCGTTTGAGTAAAAGATCTAATAATTTGAAAGACTAAACAAGAAACACAAAACATCAAAAAAATTAAACAGACTTTCAAGTTCAATGTCTGCCTTGAACATAACGTTCACTTAGAGAATGTTTCCCTCTCTGAAGGATGTGAGATATGGGAAATAATTGGTGAGAGTTTTCAAGAGAAAAAAACATATAATCACAACTTGCTCTTATCTCTGCCTGTGTTCTAATAGAGACACCCAGAAATTTATGGGAATCACAATTAATTCATGTGTCTGAGAGAGGTAGCAGAGGAAGGAGAAGACATGATAATTATTTCTTGAAGGTTGAAGAAGCCTGAAATCAAACACTTCATGTGGAAGTGGTTGATAATTTGAAAATCCAGGTTAGAATTAGAAAGGAGTATTTATCCTCTTATTTCAAGCTTTGAGACTTCCCTTTCTTTCTCTCTGACCAAAAGTTTCTGCCCATGGCAAACACAGCTTAAGAAAATTAAGTTTCTCTCATGAATAAAAAACAAAAGTCTTTTAAAACCGTGTGGATAATAAGAGGGGAAAAACAGGAGAAGCAAATTCTGCCAAGTAAACAGGATAGGCTGGAGCTGGCATGAGTTGGAACACAGAGTTTAAACAGCTTGGCCTCCATCCACTTATTTGGGTGCCACATAATTTTATTTCATTTCTGATCTCTGAACCATGCTGCCAGAGGAAAATTAACATCTCTATTTTTACTAAGGATGACCTGAGACACAAAGGGACCAGGGAGCAGATGATCAAAGGCTGTCCTCAAAGCTGAAAGAAATTCTCAGTTTTCACAACCAGAAATAATTCTTCTGTGGAGATCCCTGGTCATAAAACCTAAGCCTGTACTGAGCTTCTTGCAAGGAAGTTTCTGGGGTTTTCCTTTTTTGCAGGCAATAACCTTGCAAAGTCTGCCCTCATTATAATCTGAATTAGAATCCCAAACTTTTGCAGGATAATTTCTGCCACTTCCCATCCTGGGTGACCAGAAAGACAAATAAGGATGCTCTACATGTACCTATTTGTTTCCAATATTGGTGAAAAACATCCCAAACAATGAATTTACATTAAGTGTAAGCCAGACAACACTAAGGAATATCAACAGAGACCACAGCATTTTCCTACACAGTTCCAAGCAGAAAAATGGGTATTTAAGGCCAAAATTTAATACAGGAGGAACATTTTTATGTTGTAAGGTAATGAAGCTCAAGAAGGATCTCAGCATAAAAGCTTCTCTTCGGACTAAATCGAGGTCAGACTAATGGAGGTCACAAATAAAACAAGGTGGTGGCAGCACAACCCAGTAAAATAATTTTCCCTATTTAACATTCTGTTCCTTTGAGGCACAGGGAAGCTTTGTGGAATTCTTCTTTTGTAATGGACTTCATTTCTTACTGAAAACAAAAGGCAAATACATGAAAACTGGTAATAAAGCAAATTTTGAGGCATTATTTTCCAGTATTTAATTCAATAACCCCTGTTCCTTTAGCAATGTGGCAGGTACATTATTATTATAGCAGTCCAAGTAATTTCCTTGTCGGTAGTAACACTTAACAAAATTCCTTTAAAGCAAGTAGAAAATAACAGAATATAAATTCAAATTCCATTAAGGAGTTTAAACACGGATGATCAAATACAGTTACAAGAAAAAAAAAATCCTTAAAAAGTTTAATTTTTCAACCCTGTTGAGATTCTTAGTGCCAAACACTGGATGAACTTCATGGTCTTTCAAACCTTGATTACTTTTTTGTTTGAAATCCAATTTCCATGAGGACCTCGAGGCTAAATAATTTTCATTGGCCTCAATTCAAGCTGTTGGGTTTTTGCAGAGGTTCTTGGGTTAATCACAAGCAATTACACAAGTAAGACACCAACTTCTACATTCCTGCAGTTCAGTGGGAAGTAAACACAACTAAATCAGAGGCTGCTTTCTTTCCCTCTCTGAGAGGCAAAAAGAAGTTCAGTAAGTTCAAACTCAAAAGGCTCCTGAGCGGCTGCCACAGAGAAATAATTTTTTTTTTAATTCTGTAGGGAAAATTCCTGAGAAGTCCCTGACTTACCGGGGGTCTCTGTTCCTGTTGCTGTCTGCAAAGATCAGCTGCTGCAGGACACAGGCTTGGACTGCAGCCAGAACTCCACAGGGGCCACCCTGGGGGAAAAAGGGGACACTCCATGAACAAAACACTGGGGGAAACCTCTGTGAGCTCCCATCCAGCCCAAAGCCATCCTTCCACCTCCCTCTTTCCAGCCATGACTGTAGAGTGCTCTCTGGGGCCCTGGGGTTTTGGGCAAGCCAGTGAAAATCACTGGTTTGAAGTGTTTTTGTGGTTCCTGCCTATTCTCCCTGAAAAGACCTAGACATCTATAATGTCAAAAGAAATGTGGGGTTTTATAAATCTGGGATATACAAACTAAAAATCTCCTGATCCCCACTGGGCTGCAGTTTAATTTTCAGAGAGAAATCAAATCTGAGTGTTTTCCAAGGACTGACAACAAGCCTTGCTCTTGTACCTCCTCTCAGCACCTCCAGCTCCCACCTTCACCACTGAACAAAGATTTCAGGTTTCAGTACAGCCCTCTGCACCACGCAGATCCTCCCTGTCTCCCTCTCACTGGGGAAGGGAAAGAAAACCAAGAAAGTCTGAATCTTTCAAATTATTAATCTCAGAGGAGAAAAATCACAATACCAAGAAATGCCATATTAACTTTAAATTTTCTGGGAAGTAGATCCACAGCTGGTTCGGGCTAGATGCAGGACACAGGGCTGACACCAGACACCACCATGCCACCCATCAAACTCCTCCCAAAACCCTGGAGAAGAAGGGGAAGGGCAGCCAGCACTGCTGTTTTTATACAGCAATGTGATTAAAGAGATCAGTTCCATTCTCTGGCTGTCCTAAGTGCAGCACCCAGGGAACAGGACCTGCAGGTAAATGCTGACTGGAACCTAGAAAATAAAGGCCCTGGAATCAGGAAACAGCTTAGATATGACACCTGCCCATTTCTCATTTATATTATACACACACTGCCTCTCTAGATTTATTTAAATAACTGAGGAGTGAATAGTCTGATATATATCAAGGAAAAAAGCAAGGTTTGTTTCAGTCCATCAGGGAAAGCCTCCCAGTCAAAATGAAATTATAAGTTCTACTCTAAATGTTTCTAATAGCACCACAAAAACTTAACATAAGAAAGAACCAAACAGTTGTTCACCCGAAATGAATTTTGGTGAGGAGGAAATATGTCAGTGAGCTGAAACAGGCACAGTCTAAGCAAAAAACTGCTCCTGCACTGGAATTTATGGTGGGGAATTTCATGGCCAGTGAGAGGCTGGCAGTGATGAGATATCCTTTCTCCAGCAGCAGGGGCTGGAAACACCAAAGTAACATTTACTGTGGGCCAGTGAACACCCCTGCCACAGTTCCTTGTGGAGTTTAAATCAACATTTAACATCTTCTTTTTCCGCTAGGCTTTGTAAGATAAGCAGCTTTCTTCTGAGATCACCAGCCTAATGAAATACTTAACTAGACGGGATAAGTTAATTAAACATCTTAATGACATGTTTATTAGCCATTGTCCCTGCCTCAGAGCCTCTCTTCCTCTCATTTCTGTATAGTGGTCTACTTCTCTCAGGCCAGATAAAGATTTTCTGCATCAGCACAGGGCCTGACGAGTGTTTTGTGAAGAGGAGCCTACAAGTATTCACTGAATTCCTCAGATCCCTGCTCCTGAGGGGAGAGGCCTGGTGTGGGTACCCCAGGAGCCTGCACACAGCCACAGGGCTGGCACGAAAGCACCAAGCAGCTGGGGAGGATCCATTCTTACAAGGGACCTGCTGGATTTTGGGGGCAGCTCCGTGACCCTGTGGCACGAGGGCGGTCCCGGGTGTGAGCCTGCGAAACCAGGGTGAGCAACACAGAGCAGAGGGGGGTGAAGCACTGCAGGCTCAGCCTCTGAGCCCAGGCAGGACTAAAAGGGAGAGGCCAGAGAAGTGACTGAGAAGTGACCGAATGCCCCAGGCTCAGAGAGCACCAAAAACTTCCACGGACTGGGCATGGGCTGCCCAGGCTGGCCCAAGCAGCCATGGTGCTTTTACCAGCTGTGGTCACCACAGGCACCTGCTGGCCATTCCAGATGTGTCAACCCGGCAGATGTTGCCAGGGAATTGATGAAAACCTCGCTGGAGGGAGGAGCTGGCACCTTGTGGCTGCGGGCTAGAATTACAGAAAGGTGGCTGCAAGAGAGACGAGGCCACCAGCAGTGCCAGGGTCCCGGGGGTGTTTGTTCCTTTTATTTTAGGAATGGGCCTCATCACCTGACCCCACTATCTTTAGGAAGTAAAAATCTCCATGTGATTTTCCAGGCAAGTCTTATCTTATTTTGCTATATCTTTTTTTGAGACAGATGAAGCTGCATCTTAAAGTTGTTTGGCCTCACACATCATTTCTCTCTTAAACTCCACCCTTGATTTTGTTCTTTTGTTCTATTACCATCACTAGCTTTCAGCTGCAGTGGCTCCTCTTCCTCCCTGTGAATAACTCCCCACCACACACATTTGTACACTTTCTGCAGCTCCTTCAAGTTCTCCTCATCCACCTCAAGTCTCCCACCACGACTTGACAAGGTGACATCATCCACTGGTAACCAGAGAACTTAAAGAAAGAGGAAAGTCTTTAGAAAACTCTTTTTTTTTCACTGCTGAAACACACAGCCTTTGTAAAGTCAGTGTAAAAAGCAGAGATCACTGTTAGGAGGGAATTTACAGCACCTTTTTCTGCACAATGCCGTATTTCAGCTGTGGGATATTGTTAAATGTAAAACTCTGGATTTTCCATTCTTCACTGAAGCAACAAAGACTAGAGCCAAACAGCAGATTTTTTAATTCCTATAAAAGAAAGAGAGAAAAAAATTCTTATTTTAAAAACAAATCCAAAACACAGCAACTTGTAGCAAAGAAAGGAGGAGTGTGGAAGGGTAATGACTAACTTCGTATAACCACCCTCTTCTGTTTTACCCATACTGTAAATAGCAACACCCCAATGAAAAGGAGCAATATTTTCCTTTTCCTGCCATATTCCTTCCACTCATAATGCTGGGAGCTGCTCAGCACTGGAAAATATTTATGTCTAATGTCTGGGGCAGAGTTTCCCATGAAAGCATCCCAGAACACTGCCTGAGGTTTAACAGCTGGGAGAGCAACGCCTACCAAGGGTGACATGAGGGAGAAAAGGGCCCTGTATGAGATAAATGTTAATTAAACGTTTGATTGCTGTATTTCAGGTGGCACAGATCCAGACCTTGGCCCTGAACAACTGCAGACCACAGTAATTTAGCAATGGCCACACTGAATGAATTGCATTCATGCTAAAGCAGAGCTCAGTAAATTAGAAAAGACTTCCCAGGGCTGGTAGAGTTAATCCAACCTCTTCGAGCTAGAAATTAAGTTGGAAGACACCCTTGTTATTTGGTCTGGGGTTTTTTCTCCTTTGTCTGAATGGGAAGGAAAAGTATTTAATAATTTCATCTCTGCTCAAAATAGGGGAGATAAGCAAGGGAGAAACAGTGACAGGGGAATAATAAACCACTGTCAGTGGAAAGGACTGGAGAATATGCTCATGAATAACTGACTAGAGGCATTAAGAAAATAATACAAGCTTCATTAATTAAAGCTATTATCTGTGCTTCAAGCGGGCTGATGCATGAGGGTATTTTCCTGAATTTAAGCACCCCTAAATTACTTTGTCACCTGGATAAGGAATGCATTCAGGAATACAGCACATGTTCAGGAGTACAACACAGAACAACCCACTGCAGCTTTGGCTAAGGAAACTCAAATAACAGCCCCACACATCTATTTGTATTTACCATGATTAGTCTTACTTTTGCAAGAGAAATATCAATTGCCTTTGACACTATTTGAAGCATATAGAGTGTTGAGAGATCTGGGGTCTTATTAACTTCTCCAGTTGTCTCTTCATCCTCAGCATCAACTGAAAGAAAAGAAAATCACAGAATGTGCTGAACAGAAAGAATTTCTTGCCCCAGCACACTCAGTGCCAGGGGGCCATCAACATGAAAAATAACAATTATTGTCTTTATAAAAAGGAAAATACAGTTTTAGGCAGAAAGGACAGATAAAAATACACGAGCCAGCTCTTGTTTATTATCTCTTAATGATCTGTCTTACCTAGAAGTTTATAGCAAATGCAATTGCTCTAAATGAACTAAGAGTTACAAAAGAAGCCACTCCCACGTATTTATTTGGCCACAGCTGCTCTGAACAACACAGAAGATGGCAAAAGCCAAAGTGAAACTTGACAGAACTTACCCAGTTCTAGGACTTCTTTCATTGGGTCTTCTCTACAGCCAGTGGATGTTGGAGACTTCCTACATGACAATTAATCAAGAAATGAATGACAAAACGTTCGTTTTAAATGAGAAAAGGTGTTTGAATAAACAGTAAGAAACAGGGAGCATTCCCACATAAGGATATAACTTTTATCTCTGTGTGTGTGTATACACACATATTAAAAAAAATAAATATCTGGCCTAAGAAATAAACGGTTTTAGAGCAAAATCTTTCTCAGTGGAAGAAACTTGCACTTCAGGAGTTAATCAGGAAAAGCAGCCAGCACAGAGCAACACCCTGTGCTTGATTTGGGATTTCAGTCCTGTTCCAGCATCAATTTCATTTCATTTGTGTGATATGACATATCAGGTCATAAAATAAAATTTACATCCCTGACAGGGATCAGAATAAGATTCAAATTAGTCATTAAACAATCTGAAATATCCAAATAATGAAAGTGGGAATAGGTCAAAGCCTGGCTTCTTTACCAGGGTAATTTTTTAATTGTTCAACTGTTCTTGTGATTTAATTGTATATTACACAATTAACAGCTTAAAATTTATATGAAAAACTACTAAAAGGACTAAGCATTTAAACCTGGCTGTGAAGTCAGAGCTGAAATAAAACAGAGATTTTTGGAGGTGAGATGGGTTTTATTCTTCCTGTTGAATTCACACCAAAACGAATTCAGAATCAAGGAAGAGTTTTGAATAACTATTTCTAAAAACGCTAAAAAATGGACTTTTTTTTTTTCTTTTTTCCCCTCAACAAAGCAATACTGTATCATTGGCCTTTGCTTTGGAAAAAAGGTATTGCACTGACAGTCCTTTCAAAAATAGTATGGAATAATTTCCTCAGCAACATTCTTTGTATGCACAGTATTACAGCAACGACTGCTGTCATGTCACATACTTTCCATGAGCTTCATTTCCTTCTCAGAGCATGAAATAATAAAGCCAGAACACAGACATATCACACTCAGGACTTGCCCAGTTTAAAGGCATTTTGGCAGCTTTCTCACTGATAGAATTTGGTACTATAAGAACAGAAGCATGGCTCTTTTTATCTGTAAATAAGTTAAAGGGCTGAGGCAAGGAAACGTGGGTGGCCCCAATTTGGGACAGACAGAATGGAAATGAATCACCCACGTTCTAGGAACTTCAGGTAAAAATAAATGGGAGGCCCAGCAGGTCAATAAAAATAAGACGACTGAGAACAAACTTGTACAGTGGCATAAGCAGCACCGAGCTCCCACTGAATATTGCAGTATTTTTGTGTGTTACAGAATTTAATAGAGTTGATTGTGGCGTATTTTACAACACAGTCAGGTCTCCCCTGGGTGTTTCCTAACGTGAATTTCAGCTGAGATTCCCTTCCCATAGCTACTTGTTACTATTTTCCTCTCTCCCGGTGAAGGAAAGGGTCTTAATGGCAATAAATTCACCGATAAAATGTTTTTCAGCCAAGTCATGTCACCCAGGCATAACCAAGAGCCACATTTTCGTTTTGTCTGAGGTTGCACACTATTCTCTCTCCTTTCCTAGAGTTTCTTCCCAGTCAACCCATTTCTATCTAATTTTGCAAGAGTTTTTAATGCCTTCCAAGGCCAGGTTGAACAGGACTTGGAGCAACCTGATCTAGTGGAAGGTGCCCCTGCCCGTGGCAGGATGATCTTTAAGGTCCTTTCCAACCAAACCATTCTGTGATTCTGACACTGAATGCAGCACTGCAGTTTCCATTTATAAATGAAAATACAGCCACCCATGGTGCAATTCACACAAAGCTCACCTGGCACCAGTCTTTGTAGTGTTAATTCTCTCTGGAAAGTCTAAAAGATGATGGTTCTACACCCATTCCAGGAAGAACCAAGCCCGGGATGCAAAGTGCTCTGAATTCTCAAGGCTGAGAATTCTCATCAAGCAGAGGAAAGCGCTGACATCCGAGATTAATGCTGGGTGTTTTCTGCTGAAGTTGGGAATTTTTGCAGGTGGAGGTTCCCCTCCTTGAGGGGAACTTGTGTTTCTCAAAACAGCCAGGACGTTTATTGCAATTTCCATTTCAGCAGAGGGCTGCTGTTCCAGGAAAATTTATTGTAGGTGCAAAAGCGTTCCACCGAGATACTTAGGGAAGGGGGAAGTCATCCATCATGGCAGGAAAATGGGACAGGAAGAAAATATGTTTCATTCTAAACATACTATACAGTACTTTCTCTAAATATTTGAACATTCCTCTCTGGCCTCCGAGCATTGTAGAAAAATGGATTTACAGAGAAGAGCTGAACTCGCCAAGAGGGAGCTCCTTGGCACAATAATGGATGTGCATTCCAGCATTTCCTATTTACACCAACACTCACAGGAGGTCAAATAAACAAAGGGGCTTAAAAATTAAACATCAGTGGCTTTAAGGTGACTGTGGTGGCAAAACTTATTTTCAATGCCAGATTACAACAGCTTTTCTACTGGATGTAGAACAGGCAGACATATCCAATACTCTTGGAATAGTGAGTAAAATCTGCAGAGTAGGTAATCAAAAATTAACCTCTACTGCTGTTTGCAAAAGGGTAAAAAAAGGCCTTTTTATGTGGTGCAGCTTGTCAGTGTTTTGGGGCACAATTACAAAACCAGAATTAGGAGAAGCAGTTGAAAATATGCAAAGGACACGATCACAATCAATGCCAGGCAAAATTTTTCTACAGGGAAAAGGTCTTGTCATGAAGATTTAATATAAACTCTATCATGTTGACAAGTCTGGTTGACAAAGGTTACAGAGCTCATACACTTAATTTCTCCAAATTTCCTTTTTAGTGAGGACCTGCATCTGATCTGATTTGCACATTTGCAATATGAAAAATTACCTGGTGAACAGATGACAGATAGATTTGTGAACACTGACAGATATAAAGTAGGTAAATGAGAAACTTGTTATTGAAAGGGTAATTTCTAGCAGAAGTGGTCACTTCTCATAGAAATAGATTCCCTCACACATGAATGTGAATTTGTCCTGCTGAATTTTACCAACTGTGACAACTCAAAATCCTTGTTGAGAAGGTTTGCATCTGAAAAAAGGATTATTATAATCACAGGCTGAGCTACAAGATGGTTTGAAGTGCCTGATGAGCTGGGCTCACCTGAACACAAAGCTCACCCATAGGCTATGAATGAATATTTACCTCCAGCTACAAAATCAGAATTATAATAAAAGTGGAGCTGCTTTGTTCCTACTGTTCTCCACCGGAGATTCTGGAGTGTGACACCCTCACACTGGGATTTCCAAGGAGCTCAGTACCACCTGTGTGAACTCACCACTATGTTCAGCAACTCAAAACTGCTGCCAGCAAAATAAACAAATAAAATTTTAAAAAAGGGACATAAAATTCCATGAAATAAAAACGCACGCACCTACAAGACACCACATAAAGCACAGAAAAGGGTTCCCAGGTTTTGGCACTCAATCAATTCACAGCAGTGGAGGTGAATCCAACCCTCTGCTCCATTTCCCATCCATAAACTGTCTGATTTGGGCCTTCAACTCCTAGGCCATTTAATTTTTAGGGATGTGAAATATTTGTGGTCTTCCATTTCGTGTCAGAAACTTGAGATTTTTGACTGTTCAAACCACTGTAACCTGACAGGCATTAGCAATATAAATGATCTTCCTGAAAGCTAATATCAACTGTTAAATTGGGAAATAAAAGCTTACACTGAGGGTGGGGTATTCTCTTATCTCATTATAAAAAAAAGTTGAGTTCCAAAAACAGGTTACTGGTGAGCCCACAGAGATTTTACCTGCGGGTAAAGTAATCTGAGGGATAAATAGGGGTAAAAAAAATTCCTCGTGCTACCCGCACACAACTGATTTTTTTTTTAGGGAGCGAGTAATTCCACAGAGTCATGGAATAGTGTGAGTTGGAAGACACCTCAATGATCCTCTAACGCAAATTCTCAATCAACTGGCTGCATTTCAGGCAATGGGCTGGACCTCTCCAGATTTACCTCCTTTCCAAAAATAAAGAAATGATACAGAAGCCATTTGTCATTTCCAGTAATTGCAAAGCGCCTCTTCCTATGGAGTGCTGGAAAAATACTAAAAGGGCAAATGGCAGCCCCAGAGAAGTTACACCACGGGCTCTGGTGCCATAAATCCATTGGCACCACACGAAAGTCACAATAGTTTATAACTTTTATTTCGGGCCCTTTTTTCCGGTCCAAGCATTATGTTATGAAAGGTGTTACGCAACTCCAGGCACTTGAAGGTTTTCACTCCTGATTTGGCAAACACAACCTTTCTTTTCATCCACGGGTGAGTTAAATTCCATATTCCCCACGGCTGAGCCTGTTCTGGTTGACAGACATTTTCTGCTGATGGTTCTGAGTCCAATCCAGACTTCCTCCCTGGAGCAAGGGATCAGAACCCCTCCAGGAGGCTTTGGTTGCTCTCTCCAGGAAGGTGTGGCTGCACTATTCTCGTGTTTCCTGCCTCCAAACCCACCCCAAAGCACTGGGGGAAGCTGGAGATGATGCAAAGTGTGGCTGAAGGACAACGCAGAGATCCCAGACAAAGGTGGAAGGAAATGTGCCAACGTAATTTACTCCTGGGCTGCTCCAGCCCCGCGTTCCTTTCCGTTCTTTCGTCTGGAACGCCGTGCTCTGACTAAGCTCCCGCTTCCTAGAAATGCCACCCCGGCCCAGTGCATCCTCTTCCTCTCACAGTGGGAAAAACTGAATTGATTCCTCAGGCATTGCTCACACACACACTGAGAATCCTGGAATAATCCGGGGGTTTCTGGCTGGTTTTAAACGAGATCAAGCCCAAAACGACGGCCATGGGAGCTCAGACCTCATCCCACAGAACAGGCTATCCAGGCGGTGAGGACTTTTAGGAACTGCTCAACACCTCCCAGGATCCAAGCTTTATTACTCACCAAATTGCCAGGTGTTATTTTAGACAAAGCCATCCCGTCCTCCACACTGATTTCGTACATAACACTGAAATATTGCAGCCCACCAGGCAAACAACACAGAATATTCCCAGAAAACCTACTTTTACACCAAAATGCACAGTAAGAAAGACTGGAGCCAACCAAAACTGCTGGGTAAATAGTGTACATTACATAACTTTGCTGGAACTATTTTTCCTTTGAGTTGGAAATTCAGTTTTATTTTTTAAAAAACAGCACTAAAACTGGAATATTGATTAATATTCCTTGTGAAATGAGACATTCACTATTAACCTTCAACAGGCATTGAATTTTCCTGTTTCCTGTGTCAAGAAATCACCATCAGTGCAGCCCAGGAACCTCCTGGGTTGCCTGTACTCTGCTTTGCTGCTTGCACTGACTGCAGGAACATCAAATCCTGCCCGGGATGTGCTCAGACGCTCACGGCCAATGTTCTCTGCCAATCTCCTAATGCAGATCAGCACAGACTGTGGCTGGGGATGATGCTGGATAAAAAGATAGGAGAGGATCTTTGCAGTTTTAGGCACTCAATCATCTGTAATTGACAGGTATTGGCTCGGTCCTCACATGGAAAATAAGCTTTTTTATTCCTGTTAATAACAGAGAGCATGAACATCAATCCTTTAAGGACCATAACGCTTTCAAAATATTGTTTTGAAAGCGTCATGGTCCTTATAATATTTATACAACAGTATTTTGAAAGTGTCAGATATCTAACAGAATAAAAAAGCAAAACAACTAAACAAGCCTGAATATATTTGTAAAGGACTTAAGGGATTTTTTTTTTTAAGATCTGTATTTTTTTCCTCTAAGGTTTTCCTATTTCTATAAAGAAGTTTTCAGGGCCTTTTTTTTTGTAACATATGAAAGAAAAAAAGCAGAATTTTGAGTAACACGACGGGTTCAGCTGTACTGTGATTTTATAATGCTGAGGACCAGGCCAGGAGCAGAGGGTGACAGTTCTTGCCCTGTTATCTGTGAGAGTCACAGTGTGACAATGTCAGAGAAACCCTTAAATACATGGAGGAAATACAAAATAAATCAATAAAACTTACAGAAAAACAACAGCAGAAGTTCAGAGCAGGAAAGATAAAAATATTTAGCAGACAGTACAAGCTTTAGACAAAAAATGCCTAAAGGAACATGAAAAATATTTAGAGTATTTTAACAGAGGTGAATATGTAGCAAGGAACAGAAATACCAGTCAAAAATCAACTTCAGCGATGGGAAACAGGGCAAAAAAAGCAAATGGAAGGTGGATACAACCAAAAAAATTCCTTATAATAAGGGCTGCTAGAAACTGGAATGTATTATCAGGGGAGGGGTGTCACTTGAGCCATTTAAGACTGGACCAGACAAAACCTGGAAAAAGTATTACAGCAAATATAAATATATATATAGCAATGATTCATCTGCCATAGAAAGAAATGACCTTAAAAGTTCTTTTCCATCCATAATTTCTAAGATTCTATGAAATATGAGTAATGTCCTGCTTGGTGTCTATGGCAATTCCCTAACCCAACCCTATCTGTGTCAGAATGCAGGGCACTGCTAGGAAAAGGCTTCTTACCAAGTAACGAGGGATATTTTGGGAATGGGAAGCACTAAACAGTGCCCAGCTGAGGTGAACTCAGCTGAGAGACTCGGGCAGGAAGAGAAACCCTGGCTCTGAGCTCACCGGCACTTCCCTGGTGGTGGAGCCCAATCACGTCGGAGAGAGTCAGCTTTTGGTTGGTAAAAACACCTGAAGCCAAGTGCCAGAGCCAAAAACCAGTCCCTGGTGCCTGGAACACCCCTGTGCACTGGAGGAATGCTGGCAGGAAAGCAGCAGGCCAGGCCAGGCTCAGGGGGCAAGGCAGGTGCAGCCAGGGCTCATTCAGGTGATGCTCACAAGAGAAGGATGAGTGCAGAACCAATTATCCTCCCTGCTCCTGGAACTGCACAGATCCCTGCCTCTGGACAATGGGATTCACTGCTGCAGCCCTCTGCTCGCTAATGGCAGCAGGAAATTTTACAATTTCACAATACTCCCAATCCTTTGTGCCTTTTTGGTTCTGAGCCATTCCCTTGGAGTTCCTAGGAAATAGCCTTAGCTTCAGGTCCTGATTGCAAAGTCCTTTTGTTCCTTTGGTCCAGTTTTATCCTTTTTATCTGATTTCAGTGCTCTGACTCTAATTTTATGCTGTTTTTCTTGGAACTGGGGAAATTGGTTGGCTTTATATGTGAAAACCAGAATTTCAAGCACCCTATCTTCTTCTTAACTACCAGAAGAGAAATGGAGCTGTACAGACCAAATCTGCCCATCGAACTCAGCAAAAGGTGATTCCACCCCACTGCAGAACTGCCAGCTCGGATTTACTCATCTAGAAATAATTCATCCAGCTGACAACTGGAGGGTTTCCACAGCACCACCACACTTTGCATTGACAGACTTAAGGGAATATGGAAAATTAGAAAAACACTTCAACTTCAGGGGCTGCAGGAGCAACAACTGCAACACATCTCTGTAGCCGAGACAAAAGAAGTGTTTCTCAGCTGTTCTGAAGTGGGTTTTTCTTGCCTTTCCCCAATTTTGTTTGCTCCAGCTGTGAAACGGGGAAATCTTGACCTTCTAACCCCATCTAACCTTCCCCAAAAGTCATTATTCATCGTGGTTTTTTCCTGGAAAAGCAACAGAAACTCTTTAATTCAAGGACAGGCATCAATTTCAACACCCACTTATTTTTTTACTATTTCTAAAGATCATGAATTTCATTCCACTCATTCTTTGTTCTGTGTGCTCAGGTTAATGATAAATATTCCCCTCCAGGAGGGGATGCAGCACCAAGGAGAATCACAGAACGATTTAGAGGTCACCTGGCCCAACCCCACCTCAAGAAATCAAAGGAAGCAGAGAACCTTTCCTTGCTGCCATTCAAGGCTCTGCCCAGGATAAAAGACTCAGGAAAGTCTTTTTAATTTGCCACCTGTGACCTGAGTATGTTCCCTCAACATCATCTCTTCCAAGTTCCTACAGATCTTAAGAAACTACAGATACAGCAATTTTTAGTTGGAATCATGGATCAGTCACTTGGACCAGGTACTTTAAAATTTAGGTTTTTATTCCCTAAAAATCTTTAAATAAAAAGAAAAAAAAAAGTAGTGAGTAATACACATTTTACTCGGCCTTGCACACAACTGAGAGGAACAGGAACTCAACAAAAACAGGGGAATACTCCTTTGAAAACTATCCATAAACAACAGCATCAAAATGACCTGAAAGAGGTTTCAAATTCTCCGCTGAACTGGCACTGAGACATAAATGCCATTTTTAATTTGTTAAGCCAAATGAAATTGCTGTGAAGGAGCATGGAGGAATCACTGCCATAATTCTGTATAAATGTGAGTGCACTGCCTGAACAACATCACCACGTCCCAGCATTTAAAGGCTGGCTACAAATAAGAGGGAGACTCCCTTTTTCCCAGGAATCACATGGAAAAGACAAGGGGCCATGGGCACAAATCACTCCTGGGGATATTCCACTTGGACACAAGAGGAAAAATTTCCACGAGAACAATCAGCCATTGGAACCATCCCCCAGGGAAAAGTGCTGAATTCCCAGACCCTGCTCACTTTTCAGATTTGGCTGCACAGGGTGCTGGGTCACCTTGTCCAGACCTTGCTTTTGCCAAGGAAGGTTGGACCAGGTGACCCTTGAGGTCCCTTCCAACCTGGCGTTGTTGAGAAATTAAATCGGCTGCTGTCTGCTTACAGCTGGGGATAAATGAAGGTTTGCTGCCACCTATATATGGCTTTTCTCCTGGATTAATTAAAAACAAAAATTCTAAAAAGAAAACCACCTGTAGAATCTGGGTAGGTATGCAAACTCTACAGCATGTTGCATTTTTTTATGAAATAACCCTTCATGACTTGGCAAAAAATACAATCATGACATAAAGAACCATCATTGACCCCTGTAATTTCTTTAATTAAAAGGTGTGAGTCAAATTGTTGTGCATCTGCATTTCCCTAGGATATTTTGATGGCCAAGTATTCTTTTAAAGCATGGCAGTGGTTTTATTTCCAATTTTTTCTTGTATGTGTGCACAGGATGCCTGCAGCTTGCAGGCTGTAACAGCACTTCTGGCATGGGAGAAAAGAGAATGAAAAAGTAAAGCAAAGGGGAGGAAAATTAAGAATTATCTTTAGTTTTCTATGGGAAACAAAACCAGAATTGCAGATGTTGTGAATGAATCAGCTGTGGTTAATATTACAGAGGTTTTCAGCTACTCTTTTGAATACTTAGATTAACATTTATGCCAGGTAACAGGGAATGGAAGAGGATCCAGACAAACATCTGCTCCCACAGTGTAATTTTTCATTCTCTAAAATGCTCAATCGCTTCGGCCAAAACCCGAAGGGCTCCCAAACACTGCGGGATTTGGCTGAAGGGAAATAAAAGTCTTGCAAGAGCCAGGCCTTATACTGGAGGTGTTTATTTGGAGTCTCTGCTCCCTCCACCCCACTCCGGGAGCCTCAGCAGCCCTGCTGGATTCTGTGGGTGCTCCCAGGAGCTGGGAGCTCGGCACGGATTCCAAGGCTCCAGCTCACACTGCCGGGCAGGAGTGAAGCCGTGCTGCTCTGCAAACAGGCTCTGCTTAGCCAAGGGCTCCCTCTCCTGCTCTTGCTGAGACCACACTGAGGGAAGGGAATTGTTCCAATCCCTCTGTGCAGGGATGGAGCACAGGATGGCAGCACATTGTGTGTTGTGTCATCTGTGGGTCACCCCCCTTCCAGCCCAGCTTCTCCTTTTCAGCTCTTGCTGCCAAAGGCTGGGAGTCCAAATGCATCTGAGTGAATCACAGAATTATGGAGTTGTTTAGGTCGGAAAAGATCTCTGAAATCATCGAGTCCAACCAGTTACCCAGCATCACCACAATCACCACTGAACCCTGTCCCCAGGTGCCACATCCACACACCTTTTGAACACTTCCAGGGGTGGTGACTCCANCAGGAGTGACCCCAGGATTTGAGGTGTGGCCCCACCAGTGCTGAGTCCAGGGGACAGTCACCGCCCTGCTCCTGCTGCCACAGGCCAGGTGCCACTGCCCTTCCTCCCACCCGGTCACTCCTGGCTCAAGTTCAGCCACTGTCACCAGCACCCCCAGGTCCTTTCTCCCTGGACATCCTTCCAGCCACCCTTCCCAACCTGCAGCCTGGCTGGGATTGTTGTGCCCACAGTGTAGGACCCAGCCGTTAACAACTGAAGTTGGTACAAGACTTCTTCATTGTTCTTTTGTTGGGGAAGATGAAAGTTTAACAGGAAGGTTTTATAGCTGTGAATGCATAGCAGAAAATTCTCTGAATGTAAAACCTGTAAGTGAAATGGCAATGAAAGCAAGTTTTGATATATAGAAGAGTAAAAGATGTTTCTAAGAGTAAAAATTGTTAAACTAAGCTGTTATTGAATGACTGAGAAAACAAAGATTGAAGATGAGTTGGAAGTTTTATGTCTAGAGCGAAGGATTTGTTTGACTACAAGCAAAAACATGCTTTTTCCCAAGTTAATACGTCTCAAGAAAAGTTTAGGCAAATAAAAAACATATTTTTACCAAGTCTAAAGAATTTTTCCACTGCTAGAAAACTGAAAAACAAGTCAAGGTTAAAATATAACCACTAACTCATATGACTGGAGAGTTACTAACATAATATGGAATTATTAGTAGTTATGACAGGCTATAGGTAAATGTAAAGGTATTGTGTATGATGCTGATTGGTTATTATGTATTAAGATGCTCAGCAAAGATATATAATGCTCTGTAACAAGAACAGATTCGACTTCAGACTTCAGACCTCAAGCTTCAGGCTAACAGCTAAGGCATGCCTTAGCTGTGGACATCAGCTGTGGGCTTGCTCTCTGTAACCACGACCCACGATGCAATAAACAACAATTTGGGAGAGCACCTGGAGTCCCTCATCTCTTGTTTTAGGCTCTTAAATTCTTTTACAAAAGTTTTCCCGAAGAATTCCAGCCAGTCCACCTTGCCCCTGAGGCTCATCCATGCATTCATTGATCATCAAACACCAGGAATACGCTCAGTGCTCTGAGCTTTGCTGGGGAGCTGCCAAAGCCCACTGAGGCTCTCTTGTTTACCTCAGTTAATGCTGAGTGTGAGGCAAAAAACCACCCTGAGAGTGGAAAGGGTGAAGTGATGGGGCAGCACCACCTCAGAGGCTCAGGAAAGCTGTATGAAACCAGAGCTCTAAGACTTTAGACTGCAGTACTTTGGCCTGTGACACAGCAATCTTTCACAAATCAAATGAGCCAATGCACTGTGTAACGCTTGCAGCTCTTTTTCAGTTGATTTTTGGTTGCAGATGGGAAGCAAGTGCCACTCCTGGCCTACCTGCAGCTCCAGGAGAACCCCAGTTTGGTAATTCCCACAGTCCCTAACATAAATTTGGAGAGACCTCAGCCATAATTGCTTCCTTCTCAACAGGGCCTCCACACGTGGTGTCTCAGGCTTGTAAGAAATTAAACCGGGAAACAAAATAGCAGTAATAATTTTTAAAAATCTGGCTGCAGTTTTAGTGTGTAAATAAACAAAATGCCACCTCTCTCACTCCTACGTTTTACCCAGAAATAGAAAAAATTTAAAAAAAGATCAATTAAGAATGTAAGAGATAGAAAAGCCAAAAACATATGTTTGGAGCTTACAGGAGGAGACACTTCCAAAACTTTTATATCATTACGAAACAGTGTAGAACAACAATAAAAAATCTGGTTTAGCATAATATTCCCAGAAATACTCTCACCTGTGGCCTGACAACCGACTCTCAGTTTTCTTGAGGGATCTCTCCTTCTTTTCTCTCCCAGCCCCTGAATGTCTGTGAGGGGCACTCACTTTAAGGCTTTCTTCACTGCTCTCTGCACCAGAGCTTGGAAGTGATTTTCTTTCTTCTGTCTTGGCCCTCTCTCTCTCAGACAGCAGCTTGGAAAGAAAGTCATCTGGATGTTTGGGGCTGTTCCTTGGCTTTTCAGAGGCAGAACTGGTGTGCGAGCTTGGCACAGCCTTTGATGTAAACTCCACGTTTGATTTTGCTGGAGATGCTTTGATTTCCTGAAAATCAGTGCTTGGGACACTCAGGTCTTGCTCCTCGTGCCCTTCAGCCCGGAGCTGTGCTGTGCTGCTGATGCTCGTGGAGCGTTTGGAAAGCCTCCTCTTTTGGGGATCCTGGGGAAAAGTGCCATGACAGCCACAGATTAAAATTTTACCACCTTTAAACAAACACAATAAGCAAAGGAAAGCTCCAGCAGTGATTTCTGGGCTAAACAATTGGTTTGTTATTAGGAATCAGCTTATGGAGTAAATCAGATTTTTTTAAAAATCAGTAATAAATAAGACAAACACTTTCACTTAAAATTTGACCAGTATTAAAGATCCTACATTCCATTAAAATATGCTTTCCTTTACCCAAGAAAATCAACAAAATATCTCCTAAAAGCTTATTTTGGGGTTGTACCCAACTCAGGAAACCAAGATATATAAGATATTTTAATGCTATCTACCACTGGTCTTTATTTCTAAATCAGAGATATTTATAAATATCCAACTAATTCATTTAACTTCCACATGCTCTTCAATATTATCTAAATGTCATAGTTAAAATATTTAAATTTCTCATTATTACAAGCTTAATTTTACATAGCAAAAGTCCCTGTTTATACAAAAGCAGAACAAAGGAAAAAAAATAGGCAAGAATTTTTTAACTGTGCTTTGAGAGCACTTCTTGATGGAGTATGGTCTGATTTGATCAATTCTGAAACGTATTTCAAACTGAAAGCAATTTTCAGTTCCAAACTGCCACTGATCAAATGTGGGGCCTTGGAAAAACCAGAGTAAAGCAGATAGTGTAAAGGTTAAAAAAAAGCTATTTTCATAGGAAAATGGAAAACCAAATCAGTCAGGAGGTTTCAAGAATGGGAAAGATTTATACAGGAATTCAGTGACCTGTAATCACAGACATGCAGGGGGCAGTTGCCTACAGTGGTAATATCTGAAATTCTGAATTAAGCAGAACAATTTCCCTAACCTACCACACCTTTCCAGCCTGCAGATTTAATGCATTAACATGCAGAAGTCATTTGAATAGTATTTGTAAATGGTTTTTATCCCAGCAGGCTGGCTATAGAACCCATGGGCAAGCCAAATGTTTTGTGAAGTGTTGGGAATCACCTCTGGTGGACTCGCTACTGGTCCAGCCATCATTCCCCTGGCAATGAGCCCAGCCCTGGGCCTTGACTTCTCCTTCCCTGTGGATTTCAGCTCCTCAGAAACCGGAGCTGCTTTTAAATCCTCTCGACTGTCTTTCAACTTCTTGTCCCAAGCACAGGGTAAGTCACTGCTGTTGGTTGTCCCTGTGTGGCATTTTTCACTTCTGTGCTGATGTTTTCTGGGTGGAGGGATTTTATCCAGTGGATTCTCAACATCATACCTAGAGGGAAGAAAGAGGAAAAGCTTGAAGCAGCAAAGTAATGCACAAGTTAATTAATAAAAGCAGCTCATTAAAGCGCTGCTGTCAAATCAAGTAACGTTTTGTCTCAAAATGGTAATCAAATGCAGTCACTTTTCACTTAAACATCTGGATGTAGGACTTCAGGACATTATTTCAGTATCATTATTATGTGTCACAACTGGTTCTAATATGGGTAACACACACCCATGCTTATTTATTTTGATATAAAATGGGTCCAAATTGAAAGAGGGGAAATTTACATTAGATATTGGAAGGAAATTATTCTCTGTGAGGGTGGGGAGGCCGTGGCACAGGGTGCCCAGAGCAGCTGTGGCTGCCCCTGGATCCCTGGAAGTGCCCAAGGCCAGGCTGGACAGGGCTTGGAGCAACCTGGGACAGTGGAAGGTGTCCCTGCCCATGGCAGGGGTGGCACTGGATGACCTTTTAGGTCCCTTCCAGCCCGAACCATTCTGTGACTGTATGATTGTGTATCACAGTAGAAAGTACAATTTATATGTTATACCAGACAGGTCCTGAGCTACAACCAGCAGTTCCCGCTCCTTCTCCATCTGTTTGGAACTTTGTTAGGACTTTTCTTCACATCCTCTGTTCTCCTGTTAGACTGACTCTACCGACCTCCCTCACTCTTCATTGAGATTTGAACACTTATTTGAGTCCAAAAAGAAAGGCACCTTTGTGATGGAAATTATTTTACTGAGTAGTTCCCAGTTCTGTGTTCATTTATAAATTTATGCTCCGTGTAACCCAAAAACGCCCACCTTCCTCAATACAAGGAAACAAGACCCTGAACTTGTTTTTCACTCTGGGATGTTTTCCTCCATCCTAATTCACTGTAAAGCAACTCCCTAAGTTGAAACATCTTGTACCACAAAAATGTTCCTTTTATTTAACAGGTTTTTCCGGGAGTGTGTCTCGTGTTGTGAGGACACCCTGTGCATGTGAACTGAAGGGAGCCTGATCCATCTCAGGGAGTACGATCTGCCTCTGGAATCATCAGGAAAAGCAAGGACTGCTGCTCCTGACCCAGCTCCACATAACCCCTCCTTGCCAAGGGGTGCTGGTTAGAGGCTGTTCTAACACTTACAGACACTCACACAAACCTCCAAGAGGAAAGTTAAGAGGAAAGCAGACTCGTTAATAAGGAACCGTGCAGAGACCTGTCCCATTGAGAGCATCGTTAAAAATTACCCAGGTAGGTGAAATTAAAACCAATCTCAGGCACTGGCTGGTTGACCTTGGCAATCCCTGATTTTGCCTTGGCCAGAGGGGATGGCAATGGTGAGGATGACCCTCAGGGCAGAGGGCAGGGTTAGATGGGATATTGGGAAGGAATTCTTCCCTGTGAGGGTGCTGAGGCCCTGGCACAGGGTGCCCAGAGAAGCTGTGGCTGCCCCTGGATCCCTGGAATTGTCCAAGGCCAGGTTGGACGGGGCTTGGAGCAACCTGGGATGGAGGGAAGGGGATGGAATGAGATCATCTTTAAGGTCCCTTCCAATGTTAACACCACTGGGCACTGCTGTGCCTTCACAGAGCAGCATCAGGGAGCCCTCTGTGGGAGAAATCCATCAAAGGGAAAGAAAAGGGGGAAAAAAAAAAAAAGGAAGAAGAAAATAGTGAAGAGGAAAAAAGCCTTTGCACTGCCTCCTTTTCAAGTGTTGCTTCTGAGCTCAACTTAAAACATCTTGGCTTTCTTCCCCTATAAGAAATGACTTCATGGGTTTTTTTCATGCACTGATGCTCAGACTTGGCTGCTTTGAGCATGTGGCATTTAGGATGAAAAAGAAAACCCTGTTAATTTCCTGAGGGTGGAGGCTGAGAAGGTGAATGACGCTTCTCTGCCCATTTTAAAAGCTTTCCATGGAAGCACAGGGCTGTTAATCCTCTTTGAGGCACCAATACATTAAAAACTTGATTACACGCTATTTTCAGATATTCTGCAAGGTCTGGACCTACACTATTTGTAACAACACTGAATTTAAAACAGCAAACCTTGCTTTTGCCTATGTAAGGCATGAATATACCCGTAGTTTGAGCACAGGTGGTTTGTTTTTCCTCCAAACCTGCTTCAGTTTGAGTATTTCCAATTAAAAAGGCATAAAATCTCGTATTTCTACATGCTTCAGTGACTGAAAGATGCAGCTGAGGTTATCAGTCTTCATAATTGGCAGGGAACATAAAATACCATTTTTGAAGGGTGGCTTGCACAGGAAATTTTAATAATCTGGAGAGTTAAGCTTTGTTTTACGAGGATAACTGATAAAAATGTAGTAAAGCTGAAGAAATGATAAACCATTTAACACTATTTCCCTTAACTAAGAAAAACTGATGAATACACAGAGCAAAAAGAAATAAACCAGACTGTACCTGGAGGCCTGAGCTTTGCTTTCATCCAGTGCACTGGCATTGCCATGGTCCTCATCTGGGAGGTCGGGCGCGTGGGATGCTGAGCTCCTGCTCTGAGGAGCTGACAGAGCAGAGCTGGAAGCCGTGCTCCTGGAGGTCCCACGGTGCTCCAGGAAGTAATTAGTAATAATTTCAAGCAGTGTTTTCAGTGGGTTCTCCTTTGCCTAGCCAAAAAGAGAAATAACACTCTTGGTGACCATTGAAACACGGTGTTAGTCTGGCTGCAGAGCATTATTTTGACACTGAACATTTTAGCTGTTTCCTAGAGTTAACTGTGGGTGTAGCCCAGGTGTGACTGTACAAACAGTCCAGGGAACTGGAAGATGGCAGCTAGAGAATGTCAAGAGCTCGAAGGTGCTGCTGGGTCAAATGAAGGAAGCACGACACAAAAAAGCAACCTGTCCTGGTGATTTATGGCTCTCATCCTAGCTAAATATTCCAAATTGTGGTAACTGGGCTCAAATGCACCTTTTCTACACTGGGAGAGGGTTTTTGGAAGGGACATTTATAAACTTATACGAAGATACCAAAAGCATTGCGGTGCCTCAAGTCATGATTGAATAGTTTATATTGCATTTTAAAGGATAATAAATGCTAGAAGTGTAATTTTCATCTGCTGTGCCATATGGAAAGCTGCAAATAGGAGTGGGCATGCAAAGACACTCCCAGCATTTGGGAAGCACCGTGGATTCCCTCACCTTGTTCTGTTTGTACAGGGAGTGCAGGTGCAGCACATTCCGGAGCTCGTTCCTGTTGTTGATGCTGAGTGCAGAGCGGGGAAGCTCCCGGTCCATGGTGGTGATGGTTTTCTTCAAACCCTGAGAAGGAAAAGTGTCAGTTACCAAATCTTTTACTCTCAGTTTTGCTGGGTGTGACACGAAACTTGTGAATTTGGCAGCAACTTGTAACCAGGTAACCCTCAGAACCTGTGCTGTCATGGTACAGTCTTGAATTATCACAGGCCACGGATGTGAAAATAATTAAGGTGTCTACATGAGATGGAAATAAAGACTGCTGGTCTGTATGAAAGGCCCTGAGCTGAAGTTATTCCAGCCAGCCTCAGCCTGGAAATCAGTCAGATCTCCACAGCATCAGCTGGTTTGGGGTCTGCAAACTTCGACTTTCAGTCTGTGGTCAGCACCTCATGGTCACCTCAGAGATAAAATCTGTGGGCACCTCACTTTCTGGAGGGAGAGACTAATTTATTGTCAGCTGGATCCCAAACTTAATCAAGTGGTACAACACAAGACTACTATTTTGAGAGAGAAAGCCCTGATTCCTTCCTTTTGAAGAGTTATTGTCACAAAAAAGGATTTATTTTTCTGCTGACAGAGTGTCAGGCTCAGATTTATGAAATTAAGGGCAAGTTGTGATAAATAAAGGATCACTATCCCTGTAGGCTCTGATGTGTATGAAAGATCTGGGGGAAGCAGAAGCACAAAGGATTATGAGTGGCCCTTGTTTTGAAAATGTGCATTTGGAGACGGGATGCAAAACTTGAGACTGAGGTTTGTGCAGCACTTAATGAGACAGTGGCTGTTTCATTTCTGACATGGAACAACTCATTCCTGACACCGGGGGTCTGACATCAGCAGTATCTCCTTAGGATTGAACAGAAATACAAGGTCATAGGCACTGCTACATGGAAATGTGAAGGTGGTTTTCAGTCTGCTCAATCCCACACTCCTCACACCCCTGCGTGGTCCAAAACTCCTTTTATAGTATTAAGTTTGTGATAGGTACAACGGCCTCTTTCCTCTCCTTATCTCAATTCCCTTCCTCCCTCCAAAAAATGAGTTTTCTGCTGAGTTATTACTGAAAACTCGGGGAGAAAAATCCAGGTTAGCAGTTTCCCTAAAACCATTACCTTTTGCCTTAAAAAAAAAAAAATTAAAATTAGGCTTTGTATGCCTCTTGCAAACAGAAGAACAACATCAAAACAGCCAATTCATGAAAGAAAAACATTTTTAAAAATCAAATAAACAAACTGAAACTGCGAACAAGAAGAACAACCGAACTGAAAGTGCGTTGCTCGGTTTAATTTCCAGTCCCGCAGCCCTGTGCGGGTAAGGATGGGGCTTCCCCCAGCAGGAGGAAGCGCTCCATCGCCGGGAATGGAAGGGCACTGTGGGAGATGTAGTCCAGCTGCTCACCCCAGAGCCTCCCACCCTTCCCATCCCGCTGATTCCAGGCTGGAATAAGTCCCCCGGTATCCCTCAATTTTCCCCGTCCTCCCCGTTTCCCCCGGTGCCACCCCCAGCGGGGCTGAGCTGGGACAAAATCGAGACAAGTTTACCTTTCTACTGAGAAACTCTCTCACCAGTGATGCGGCCACTTCTTCCACGACGGCGTTGTCCATGTTTTAGCCCCGAAAGGCGTTTTTGGGGGCGCGGGGGTGCTGCTCAGGCCATGGCAGCCCGGCGGCATCGCCGCTGCCCGCGGTGCGCGCCCCGCGCCGGAGCCCGCAGGGATGGGGCTGTGGGTACCATGTCATCGGAAGCTGGGACAACTCCTCCCCCTGGGGAGGGAGGAAGGAAGGAAGCCGGACGGGGATTTGGGATGGAGGGAGTTCGTAGGGAGCGGCTGGGTGGTTGTTTTAAATTAAAAAAAAAAATAATAAAATTTAAAAATTTTAAAAATAAAATAATAATAATAATATATAAGAAAGGACTGTTCAGCTCTGAGAGAGGGAACGGATTTATGATTATTTCTTTTATTTATAAAGAACTGTGCGTAGTTATCTGCGGTCGAGTATTTCTGTGCTAATGCAACTTTTAGCACATTAATAAATTTCTNATAATAATATATAAGAAAAGAATGTTCAGCTCTGAGAGACGGAACGGATTTATGATTATTTCTTTTATTTTTAAAGAACTGTGCGTAGTTATCTGCGGTCGAGTATTTCTGTGCTAATGCAACTCTTAACCACGTGCGTGCCTTTAGTCAAACGGCACTCTCTGCATAAAACTGCCTGAAACAATTTTTAAAAATATGCAAAAATTTTTTAAAAAATTGCAGCTGCTCAAATAAGCTGAATCTCCTACACTGGCAGTGTCTGGGGTGGGAGGTTCATCAGCTGAGCCTTTCCTTTCAGGTTACACCTACATGATGAAGGCTGAGGCTACAGTGACACTTTTCAGCTTGGGGATCTGATTAAAGTACCCTGTGCCCCTGGCATAAGGATTCCACAACCTGACCAAACTCTTCCAAAATTTGGCCACTCTTCTGTGAGTAATTTTCCCTCTCTGTTTCAAATTTCCCTTGCTGCAGCTCCTGGCTGTTCAGTCTCACCCCTTTAACTGAGCCCTCCGAGGTGAGCGTGGCTCTGTCTTTTACTTAACCCTCATTCAATAGTTGTGTACAGCATAAAAAACCTTTTCCAAGTCTTGTATTCCCTTATTTTCACCGAATAATGCATGGAGTCCATCCAAGTCCCTCTGATGAATAGACGGGCAGTCAGAGCTTGAGGCATTCTAGTGGTCCCTGCTCCAGCATCATGTCAGGTACAGGCTGGAGCTCTCACTGTAGTGTACCCGACCTGGCTGCCTGTCTCCTTTCCCCTTCAGAGTTCCCTAAACAGTTCCAGGTGTTTTGTTAAGCTCAGTTACTTCTCTGGCTGAAGTTTTGGAATGTTGTAGGTGTTCCTAGTGTTGTTTCATTTATCTCAGGGCAGCCTGGCGGTGATTTTGCATGAGTTAGTGATGTCCTCCCCCCAGAGAAGCTGTGGCCCAGTGCTTCTCACAGCCTCCAGCGCTGCAAGCTCCACCTCTGCCCTTGGGAAAGACCTTCTGGAGGCCAGGTTGTGGAGATTGTCATCAGAGCAGGCTGAGTCCTTTGCCAAGTTAAGCTGAGTCTGAGGTGTTCAGATACTGGACTGTGGTGGACCACAGGCTTTGTGTTAGCCAACTGCACCACTTTTTGGAGATGAGATTCCCGTTCTCTGAGGTTCCCTTTCTCCAAGGCCTTTAGAATAGTTTTTGGTTGCATTGAGTGGCACTGCCAAGCTGTGATACTTTGAGGCACAGGGGTGCCTGCCCACCTCATTGCTATGGTCCCATAAATTCGGTTATTGTTAACGTCGGTGACAGCCCCTTCCAGTGCAGCAAGTCCAGTTTTGGCAGCAGGATGCTCTGTAATCCACATGTGGGAGTTGATACTCCTCACATCTGTTTATGGTGGTTTTTTAGCTTTTCTAAAGTCCCGTCCCAGAGCCAGAAAAGATGAGAGAGGCCTGCAGGTTCCATTTCAAGGTTGTTTATTTTTTCTTATCTCTCAGCTAGCTCTCAGCTTTGGCCGTGGTCTGAGTGCCAGCTGAAACTCTGCAGGAACTGCCCCCGGTTGGGCGGTTCTGCTCCTTTTCTACCTGTCTTGTTATCCAACCACTGCCTGAAACGTTTTATTATTTACTGTAATATACCAATAAATTTTTACTAATTCTAGACATGTCATTTCTACCTCTACCAATCTTATTGTGCCATTGTCACTAAGAAACATGGAGGAGAGAGGAGAAGAAGAAGGGAGAACCACACCCAAAATCCTCCATTTTAACTCCTCAGTCCTCATTTTAAAACCTAAATTCTACATTTTCACCCTGTGATAAACTTGATGATATACTAACATGTTTGATGATATACTAACATGATATGCTAACATGTTTCAGACTGTGGTGTTTTGTAGTTCCTCTCGTAACGTTGGTAATTTTTCCCATGGGCTGAAATCAAAAGCTGTATTATTTTGGGCTTTCTGCCAGGGTCTGAGACCCCCTTGCTGAGGTCTCTGACCCCCCAGGGCAGCCAGAGGCGTGTCCTGGACTCCAACATCCACAGACAAGAAACCAGCTTGCAATGGTTTCTCTAAGCTCTGACCTGCACCCCTGTGCACTTAATCACTTTTTTCTTAACCCATCTGCTTCCTCCCACCTGCTCCAGTTTCCCAGCATCTTCACAGCTGCTGCTGAGGGATTCCTGAGGCACATTTCCCACACATCCCGAATCTCTGCCTGAGCAAAGGGCTGCTGAGCAGCCGCACCCTGGGAAGGTGGCACTCCTGTCTGTGCTGAGAGAGGTGGTCAATAACTAACTCATGTAAGCACAGTTAACTATTAGGAGAAAGCAAATGTTGATTCTGAAAGCAAATGTTAATTGCGAATGTTAGCTCTGACAGCAAATGTTAATTACAAAACCTAAAAAAACCCGGGCTTGCCCTAATCTTGTCAAGATAGGGGGGACAAGGATCATCTCAGAAGCTGCTGAATCATTCCTCAGAGGACTGCACGTGCCTCAGGGAGAAAGGTGAAAAGTGCATCGTGATGAAGACTACCAGCCTTCATCAAAAGACCCCCGAGGAAGAAGAGGAGCCTTCCTCAGTGCGACCACCAGAGTGCACAGCGCATGCGTGGCATGCATGCTAATGATATTAATGACTTCCGAGAAATAATTTGTATAACCACGCCTGTCCCAAAGAATGTAATGAATATTCATAATGTAACCCATAATAGTGTGCTGTAAGGAGCACCGGGGCGTGTGTTTGGAGGAGCGATCCCCCACACACCCGGCGCCGAATAAAGCAAATCCCCCCTGCTCTGACTCTGTCTCTGAAGTGTCTCCTGGCCTGGTTTGGGGCGATTCAGTGCAGGTCTGTTATCAGCAGCACCTGGGGCTGCCTGGTGGGTGTCTGGTTTCAATCAGCCGTGGAGCTCACAAGGGTGCCTGTCCCAGCTCCAGGGCCCCGCGGGTGGCAGGCGTGGCAGGCACGTGGAGCTCACCTCCTGTCACACGGCAGCTGGGGCTGTAGGACAATTCGGCTGGTTCGGCATCACCAGCTACTGATTGTCGGAACCCTGGATTCTGAAAATTTTAATCTCTCAAAGCTAACAAGTGCAAATCCACAAAAATACACTGCATTTAACCCAAGGCCCTTAAAAGGGCCTAAAAAAAAGCTTCCAAATCTATGTAATAACACTAAAATTGTTAGTGTGTAATTAATAAAAGTGTGCTATATCACTAAATAAAATATATAAATATATAAAATTATAGGGGTTTGGGCTATAGTAATATATATATATACACAAGTAACAAAATAAAAAATTTAAGGTGCTAATTAGTACTTCTTCTTTCTTCCTTCTTCTTAATAAGTTTAAACAAGTTAATAACTGGACAAAAAAGTCTTCAATGTAAAAGTCAAGTTAACAAATTATTGGGTTGTAAGTAAAAATAAATTTGTTGGCACTATATTATTAAATAATTTAACCTTCAAAAAGCCTTACAAAAAAGCCTCTGTGGCCATTTTTCACCTTGTTAACTTAAAAGCACATTCTGTGTAGTTGTAACTTAAATAAAAAATAATAAACATCCAAATCTAAAGAAAAAACCCAATCTAAAGAAATGCGTCTCCTGCATTTCTATCTGGGCTCTAAGTAAAAAAAACTAGCAAAAAAAAAAAAAACAAAAAAAAATTCAACACCTGATCATATGCAGTCTAAAAACATTCTTCTGGCTAGGGACGAAGGGAGATGCTTCCAGTAATGTGACAGTCACAGCAGTCCAGCAAATGGGAGGTCTGGAAAGGCTTCCTAAAGTTTTCTTTGAGCACTGTGGTGTCTGTAAATACCATTATTTTCCAGGATGGGTAACACTCAATGACTGTAATAGCTCTGGCTTTTAAGAGGCGCCTGTAGTTGGCTGACAATTTTTCCTAGAGAATTTGGAATACATTAAAGCCTGATACCGGTGCAAAGTAATTAGAACAAAAGTAATTATGTATTGCTTGTATAATTGCACACAGCTACGTGTGAGCTGCGGTTTGTTGACTCCCTTTGTTCTCTGCTCTGCGTTTTGGAGAACATAATTGCACTAGAGCTTGATGTTTTATACTCTGTTTAAGGTGATCTTTATTTGTCTAGTTAATGTTCCTGTGGTTTTCTGTAGAAGTGAAGAACATTTCATTGTATGTAACAGCAGAAAGTGAAATGTATTAAAAGAAATTTAAATGCAAAATCCAGTTACTTTTTGTGAACAAAAGGCATTTTTGTAAATAGGGGGTTTGGAGAGTGGCTGATTCGTACAGGAACAGAGTTGGCTGGTATTTTTGGGGAGGAACAAGAAAGTTAGTTGGTCTCCTTGTTGCCAAAGCATTTTTTTTTGGTCCACAGTTGGTTCTTTTTCTGTTGCCTGTCTTTTTTTTTCAGCCCTTGGCTCATTCAGGGGAGTTGGGGGGGAAATGGATTAAAGCCACAAGAAAGAAACAGATGAGTCAGATCTCTGAATACACACAGAGCCACAGAATAGAGAGTAACTTACCTGGGACAGTAGTTGGAAATAAAGTTTAATGAGGACATGGACAGACTGCACTGACCACGGGCACAAAGACAGACACACTGGCCAGCCCTGGCTGCACACAGCCCACTCCTTCTGACTCCTCACCTTTCTATTTTCCTGGATCTCATCTTTCCCAAATCCCCATGACCCCTACCTTCTCCTACCTTTGGTTCCTTCCTTAAATTTCCCAATAAGTTCTGAAAAATGCTGTAAAGCTCTTCCCTGCATCACATAAACCCCCTCCTCAGCCCAAACGATGTGCAGGAGAGCTTTTTCATGGTCTTGCTGATGGCTCTTCTGTGGCAAGCCTCGGTGGAGGTGCTGCTGGGGCTCTTTCTCTCTGGGAGAATTATTGGGGTTCCCTTCTCTGTGGCCTGTTACTCATGTGTGCTCCTTCAAGCTGATGACTCCTGTGATAGCCTGGGATAGTCAGAGCAGTGTGTTTTTCAGGTTCTCCCGTGTGATACTCTCTCTGTATTTCCATGTGGTCACAGAATCACAGAAGATGCTGAGTTGGACCTTTCCTCACACAGCAGATCTCGTCCTTCCTGCAGCTTTCTCCTCTCCGGGCTGGAGCAGCCCTGTCCCCTCTGGCACGTGCTCCACCCTCTGCCCACCTGATGAGCCTCTACTGAGCTCAGTCCAGCTGATCAGTGTCCTCCTTGTGCCAGGGGGACAAAATGTGTGTGACATTTCCCATGCGCAGATCATTGGGATGTGATCCAGTGTGATCTAAACCTCCCAGAGCCCAGGGGGTGGATAATTCCCCTCAGGCATTTTTCCTCAGTTAACAGGCCATGCTCCTTTTAGATGCTGTCAGCTCCTTTGCTGCCAGGACATGTCACTTGCTGCCTACTGAGACCTCCACATCCTTTTCCACAGAGTATTCCCAGTAACCACCACCTCCTTCATGCACTGAGAAATCTGTTCTGAGAGGACTCTTTTCATCATTTCCCCACAAACTGAAGAGAAGCTGAGCAGTTTTGGGGTCCTAGGGTAGAACTTTTGGCCTCTTTTTGAAGCAGGTGCAATATTTATCTTTCATCAGTGACTAAGGATCTCCCTAGATGCCCACAACTGTTCAAAGATGCTGGACAGCAGCCTTGCTGTGATCTCAGTCACAGGTGTGAGGGAAGCAACACTTCTTTTAGCTCTTAGAATCTTCTACAAACACGAACTGTGGGTGAGCTCTGGCTTTTCTGACACCATCTCCTCATGCCTTGGCAGTGTTCCTCAATTCCTTCACTGCACTCTGCAGTCTGTCACAGAGCTCCAGTTGTTCAGGACTCTTCTGTTGATGTTTTCATGGTCTCCCTTGACCCGTGTGAAGGAGCAGCAGGTGCCCAAGGGCTGGATGAGCCTGGCAGCTTCCCCTCAGCATCCCTGATCCAAGCCCAGGGGAAGCAGCAAATCTCCCTGGACAGGACAAATCTCCCTTTGTCATCTGGCTCTGGGACTGTCCCCGTTCAGGTGCCGGACCCCAAGGCAGGAGCTCTGAAACGATTTGGAGTCCTGGTCACCACTGATGTGGGCACACAAGTGGTTTGATTCTTGGCCACCTTCTGAAATGTCTTTGGAAAGAGGATGGAACTGCCCTTTGAGGCTTCATGAGAGAAGCTGGAACAGAGTGCCCAGGGAGCACGGGATGCCCCCTCCCTGGAAACATTCAAGGTCAGGCTGGACAAGATCAAAATGATCTGGTTGAAGATGTCCCTGATCATGACAGAGGGGTGGGACTAAATAAGCTTTAAAGGCCCCTTCCAGCCGAAACCATTCCACAATTCTATGATGCTTATCCCTGGAATTGCCTTGGGACTGACCTTCCTTTGTCTAAATGTCTCAGAGGTGGGTTCCACTTTGGAACTTGAAGTGTTTGTGTGCTTGTGTGTGTTGTTCGTGTGTGTTCTTGGTCATTTGAGATCTTTGCAAGGAAGGATTGGCAGCTGGACTTTGATGGTCTTTGTGGTTCCCTTCCAGCTCAGGAGAGTCTGTGATTCTGAGTGAGTATTGAGAGGAAAGATGCACCTGAGTGCATTTACAGAGGTTTTCTGGATGGTGTGGTAGCTCCTTGACTGATTGAACCAGAATCTGTGGTGAACCAGATCCTTTTTTTCTTAAAAAAGAAATAAAATTTCTGTATGTAGCTATAGTTTCACCCTACAATTCAAATCTCCTTCCTCTGTGTCACCTCGGATAAAGGATTGATCTTTGCATGTCTGCATTATAAAGATATAATTTTCTCTCCCCTGTGATTTATGTTCTTTTTTAACATGAATAATTTTCTCCTTGTTCTTTACATTTTTTTTCCAAGATAAATTATTTAATGCAGAAGTACTTGAAATGCTCCAATTTAAGCCCTGAATTAACCTGGAGTGTGAGACATAGATTGGCAACATTGCATTAGGGAAAAATCTCTATTAAATAATTGACAGATTCTTTTAAAGTGGCGCTTAAGCTCTTGGAGGCTGTAACACCCCCTTCAATTTATAGAATTTGGGTTTGAGCAAAATGATGCATTTAGCTTGGATTTGTGCAGGTATTGATTAGAAATAATTCCATTTCAGTTCTGTGATTGTACATTTTATTTTAAGATGTGCAGTAGTTTGTGTTGACTGTGAACAGGAATACAGGAAATTGCTGATACACTGAAAAAGAAGTATTAAAAGAGACAAGGTGTTTTTGGGGTGGGTGACCTGCTGTTGCCAGCAGCTTTGCAGGTTCACATTGCAGAGAATGAGAATCAGTTCTGGGGGTTTACTGACAATACTGGTTTGGTCCAATATTTCTTGATTCACTACAAAGGATGTCAGAGATGTGGGAATCTCCCCAAGGTCTGTGTTGGAAGAGCTCAGTAAAGAAATTCACGGAGTCTTTTTGCTGCATTTCCTCCATCAAGCACTCCTGGTGATTCCTTAGCTGGCCTCCTGCTTTAATGCTTTTCAAGAACCTCTTACCATGAAATCAAGTGTCCACTGTAAGGTGCTGTTCAAATTAATTCTCATCCTCTTAATTTCTTGTTTGGCTTTGACCTGCCATGTTTTATGCTCTTCTGCTCTCTGCATGTGGGCTTTCCACTTCTTTAAATTCTGACCTTTTCGTTCAGACTCCTAAATTCCCTCTTTAGGAGCAAACCAAGCAAAAATTAATTGGATTTTCTCTCTTCTTTTTTCCATTTGGTCCGTGTTTTATCTGGCCTTTTAACCCAGTATTCTGTGTAGTCCTTGGCTTGTTTGTAGATGTGGTAGTTCCTGCTTTTGGGGCTGTTCTTTTCATCATTTTCTTGTCTAATAGCCTTGTTTCTACATTGTTCCGTTTCTTCAGATTTTTTAATCTAGTGATTTTTTCACTCACCAGCTCTTTCCTACAGCAACCCAATTTTGTTGAGAGCACCACTGAAAAGCAGCTTCTCCAGTGATTCCACTTGAACTGTTTTACAAGCACCACTTGAGTCTAAATCCAAAGCAGCATCTTGCCTGTGGGTTCCTGTGTAGGTTCTTTGAGAAGTTTTGGGTTTGCATCTCATCCTGAAGAATTGCAAACCCATTTTGTGTATAGGTAACTTAACTGCTCTCAGTCTGAAATTTGCTCTTTCTGTGTTCAGCATTTCCTGGTCGCTGTCATTGCCCTGGTGGGAATCCAGTTCCAGTGCTAAACTGGAATTTGATTACGGGATTCCTGGCCTTGAGGGTTCTTCCACGCTTCTCTTTTCCTATAACATCTTTGTGCTGTTACACTACAAACATATATAATTCTCTAGTAATTCAGCCTCAGCACAATTTGGCTGTTTGACATTGCTGCAGTCCCAGCCCTGGGAGCCTGCTCTGGCATCTCCCTCCAGAGAGTCTGTCATTTAAAGAGAAGATTTTCCAAGTATCATCGTGTTGCCTGTGTTTATCAGACCTACCTTAATTTAAGTGTTGGAAGTCAAAGGCAGAAATGACTAGAGGAGTAAAACAATAATGGCAAGAAATTTCAGAAAGCTTTTCAAGGATGAGATGTTAAGCTGATGCTTGAAAGCTGTTACACTTTTCTCCTGCTCAGGAATGCTGCTGTAAATCAGTGCTGCAAAAATTAGCCTGTCAAGTTGATACCTGAAAAATACACTCTTAGGGAAAAAAATACTAAAATATCACCCACCCTCTGAACACTTCAGTATCAAGGTAACTTTCTGCTGCTGTGCTGACTGAAACCAGCAGAATCTGCCTGAGCCACAAGTGGGTTCTATTTATCTTGCTGTATATTGTTTAATCAGTGTCCAATCATAGAGCCACGGAATGGTCTGGGTTGGGAGGGACCTTAAAGCCCATCCAGTGCCACCCCTGCCATGGGCAGGGACACCTCCCACTGTCCCAGGTTGCTCCAAGCCCTGTCCAACCTGGCCTTGGGCACTTCCAGGGATGAGGCAGCCACAACTAAGCAGGACCCCTGGTGAAGCCTTACTGTCTGGAGTGGCTGGAATTCCTTTATCCTGCTCTTCAGGTGCTCTCCTGCTGGCTGTAATCTTTCTCCAGACACTGAGCATCTTCTGTTGGATGTGAGGAATGGGATGGATTGAGGTTCCCCTCTCCCAGCAACTTTAGTTTAAAGCCACTATTATTATTATAGCCCCTGTTATTTTAGACTCTATTATTAAAACAAATCAAAAGACCTGTTTTGATAACTGTAATGTTGGTTTGGATTCCTCCAGTGTGGTTTAGATAATATTTCCTTAAGAACTGTTTTGATGCTGGATTAAAAAGCTGTTTCATTTTGTGAAAAAGAAAAGGCATGGCACCAAGCTTTTTCTTCCCAGCATTCTTCACTCCCCATCAATTTAAGGAGAATTGGGAACAAAAGACAGGCCTTCAAAAACCCTTCATTTTTACACTCTCTGGTAGCCTTGGCTGCTTCTCTGTGCAGTTCCGAGTATTTCAGAGTTACAAACAATGAGCAAGTAATCACAGAACTGCCAGACACAGTTTGAAATACAGCATCACAATCCTTATAGCTCATAAACTCTGAGCTGTGGCATGGTTTCAATCTGGAGTTTCATCCATCTTTTTGTCTCGGTCCTCTGGTGAAGGAGGACTGGTTTAATGGGAACCTCAGCTTTCTGTTACAGAAAAGTTATGAAACACAGGTAAGAATTAAATTTCTTAGAAGAAATGAAAGCCAACAATATGTACTTGCCCACCACTGAGTTTTATAATTGCATCCAAGGCCTTGAGAGGAAGCAGCTGTGTAATTTATAATATTGTTGTAGTATTTCATGTAGGAATATGATGGATGCCTTGTTCTTCCTGAGCCCAGTTGTTAAGGAACTGCTGGAATCCTGAATCAGTGTTAACCATAGCCTGTGTGTAATGACATGTGTGTCTTTTGGGTACAATGCTGTTATTAGTTCCCTTATATCAGGTTGTCATATCCCCATGAGCATTGCATTTTAAGTAGTTAGAAGCTAATTTAATCACAATCTCTGGGATTATTTGCTAATGCAAGGTGTTAGGGAGCAGGAGGCAGAGACCACTGTCTCACCTTAATGCTTGGAAAATAGTTATGAACAAATTTTGGCCATTATCCTGTTGGAAATATGGAATCAATGCAGCTGCGCAGCGGGGCTGTGCTTGGAGCATTCCCCAGCATCTGGCAGCAGGATTTGCTGCTCTTTCTTTGTGCAACCCTTCCGTGGTAGCTGATAACCTGTTTTTCTTGTATTCTCCCCGTTTTTATTCCATCCTGTCTTACGGGTGACTGTCCTGGTGTCTGCTGAGGCTCTTACAGAAACCCAACCATCCCTCACAGTGCTGGTTCTCCACCTTTCCACTGTTTTTTATATCCAGCAGTTTCTAATGTTGTGCCCAGCAGTTTTTCATGGTCTGTTCACCTGGCTGAACCTCATCCCAGTGCCCCAGCATCTCCTTACAGACCTCAACAAAAGCACTGGAAGTTTGGTGGCTCACATAATTTTCTTTTTCTACAACATTCTGCCCCTCAGAGATCTACAGAAACTCTGTGGGAAGATTTCACTGCTCCTGAATGATCTCCAGTACCAACCAACATGGCTGCATGGAAAATCAAGATTATATTTTGGTATTTGTATGGGAACTAGCACTGTTGTCAGAAAAATAATTAACTCCAATCCAGTGATGAGCAATAACACCTTTTGGCACATAGAGTGAGAAATAAACAAAATGCAGAATAAATTAGAGGGACCAAACACACTCTGGCTGTCAAGTCGTATTTCAAACATCCTTTTTCTCTTTTAAGATGTTTTTCCCTCAAGGTACAACATATGTTTAATACAAGAATGTGAATCAGAAGAATACAGGAGATGTTTTCTTTTTCTGTGCATATCATTGTCAGCAGAATAAGATGTTTCCTTGCCCCCATCATGCTTTTGCTGGCTTTGATGGAATCTGTCAGGCTCCCAGTCTGGACCAGTCTTGCTCTTACATCTCCTCTGTAATCCTTTATCCTTGGGCATCACTTCTTAGAGTATCCCGTTGTTCTGGCTGAGACAGAAATAAGAGATTTTAATTTGAATTTGACATCTCTTTCCTTTTTATTTTTCCTTTGTGAGGGAATTTTAAGACAGACTTAAGATGAAGCAACCAGAAGGCCCTGCCTTAGTGTCCTTTCAGACACCTGTAAATCTGTTAAGAATGAACCAAAGGCCTCTACTTCCCAAAGTTTTGCCCTCAAATTTCCGAGTCCATCTCAAGCTTTTCCTCCTCCTGTGGGTTTTGAATTCAGCTATGAATTAACATCACTTTATGCCAAATTGTTGGTGTTCTGTTTGGTTTATACGCAGTTACATGGAGACGTTGGCACACTGAGTGCTTTTCTTCCTGATGCCATCCTTTTGTCCCTTTCCTAAGGGAAAGTACAAATTATCTGCATCTTTGGAGCAGTTTTGTCTCAGGTAAATGCCAATGTTCCCCCCACCATCTCTGCAGGGTGGCTGTTCAGTGCCCTGCGTGCTGTAAGACACCCTTTTCTTCCCCTAAAATGTCCGACCACTTTATGACTATTAAAGAATTCACCTGCTGTGAACGACGTGCCCAATGCCTTTTTTTTTTATTTTTTTCTCTCAGCAATGAGCAAACTGCAGAAGATTTTACATCTGTCCTTAAAAAGCTTTTCCAACTGTTGTTTTCAAAGGCTCTTTTTGTAGTTTCAAAGGCTTGACCTTTCCTTCTTTTCCTTTTCTCCCACAATTTGCAGCCCACTGCACGCTTCTGTTGGAATTGAAGTATTTGCTGTCCTGCTCCTCCTGGTACTTTCTGTCCTCTTCCTGAAGAGGGTCACTTTGCCAATGTACAGGGGACAGGCTGTGTAAAAACCGTGGGTCAGGGTTTTTTTTCTCTTCTAGGCTGGAGTACATGATCATGGAATCCCAGAATAACAGAATGAGCTGGGTTGGGATGAGTTGGGCTGGGTTTGACTGGGCTGGGATGTGTTGGGTTGAGTTGGGTTGGATTGGATTGGGTTGGGTAGGATTGGGTTGGGTTGGGAGAAACTTTAAAGCTCATCTCATCCCACCCTCCTGCCATGGGCAGGGCCACCTTCCACTATCCCAGGTTGCTCCAAGCCCTGCCTAACCTCACCTTCACCACTTCCAGGGATCCAGGGGCAGCCACAGCTTCTCTGGGCACCCTGTGCCACGGCCTCCCCACCCTCCCAGGGAAGAATTTCTCCCTAATATCCAATCTAAACCTGCCCTATGTCAGGTTAAAGCCATTCCCCCTTTTCCAGTCCCTACATGGCCTGGCATTGACCTGTCTGCCTAAAATGTGTTATTTTATTGGGAATTAAAATTTAAAAGGCAAGAAGAGGAGGAAAAATTAGAAAGACAGCTGCATGCAGGCTATATTTATGTAAATGGACTCATTTCCAAAAATCAGGTCATGAATGAATTGAGAATTCCTTATAAATCCCACATGAAATGATTTGGATTTTTAGCTGTTGCTTTTCTCCATCTCCTTTATTCTGTCTTGTGACTTAGAGTAAAAACCTCACTAACAGTTTGCTAAGGATTGTCCATGATACATGCTGCTGTCCTTGGAGCCTGCAAAACAAACAGTAATTTACTGATTTGATATTAATTAATTGACCTCAAAATGTGCATCAAAACACTGTTCATTTTGTTGTAAAACGGGAGAGCCAGATGAGGAAGCATTTGTTAAATACTAACAGAAAGAAATCAGAGCTTAGGCAAGGAATTTTTTTGCTTAAATATGGACAAGGTGGACAGCTAAAAGGATTTATGGAAATGCCATGTGAAACATGAAGGATTTTTTAGCTCCTCACTGCAGTCTGATATTGAAACACTAGGGAGAGCTCCTGATTCATGGTTTCATTTTTCCAGAGGCTTGTTTGGAGAGCTGAGCCTCTTAATGTTCTCCTAACTGTAAATAAAAGAGAAACTTACAACAGAATACTGCCTTTTACTCCGTATCATAGCAAATTTGTGGCTAGTTAAATTTGAAATGTAATTAAATACAAGAATGAAATCATCTTCTCAGTAATGAATTGACAAAATGCTGATTTTACAGATACTCATCTGCTGCTTAGCCAAAATATTATTATTTTTTTCTTACTAATACCAGTTCCAGGTGTTAGGAACCCACTTAAAACAACTTTTTCCTTTTATTCCACTCTGAGAGCAACACGGGAGTTTTAATGCAGTATTAGAATTTTGATCATGCATTTTTGGAATATCTTCCCTGTCGCAGTGGTCCCAACTATTCTAAATTTCCTTTGTGGTATTTGGGAGCATTTGGGTAAATGAACCACAAGCAGTAGCAGCATTTCCATTCCTTGATTGGATGAGCAGCTCTGGCATGAATCACATTCTTGTGTGTGCACAGATCCTCTCTGGAGCCTCAAATTTGCACCCCTGAGATCTCCAAACTCATTTCTTATGAGTACTTCTGCTAAAAAAGGGAATGCTTGGATATTTGCTGAGAGCCAAGCTAAAGTCTATCTGTCCCAGGCTCCTGCAGGAGTCCCAGCCTTTTGTTAGACAGTAATTTGAATAAGTTCTAGTCCAGCAGCTTACAAACTTGTTTGAGTTTGGTACCCAGGCCGTGTGACGAATTGAGTTTATTGAGAGCTGCAGAACTACACAATAATTGAAAGTATTTAATGTTTGGATTGAGAAAAAAGGCTGAAGTCAGACATAAGTGTGCAGGCCTTGTGTATGTAGATACATTAAGAAAAATTATATTGTTGCTGCTGTCCTGGCCATTTTTTTCAGCCCTCAGCATTGCTGCCATCAAAAACAAGGCAATTTTATTCTGTGTTTGCACCCCAGCCCCTGGGTAATGGCAAGTTCCCACATGGTCTGCTAAAATACGTTTGACTCAGAATTAGATTAACTGACCCAGACCTTACTGCAAGGCTTGGAGCTCAACTTTTGGAGGTAAATCCATGTTTTGGAGTACCAAGAGGATAAAATTCTGCTGTTTTTTTACACTAGATCTACCCGGGTCTGGTCTAGTGGAAGGTGTCCCTGCCCTTGACAGTGGAATTGGAACTAGATAATTTTTTATGTCCCTTCCAACCCAAACCGTTCTGTGATTCTATGTTTCTACAACACTGGAAATTTCAAAAGAAAGTGCAAGAAAATCTGCAGTGCACAAGTTTGGCTAAGCTTTGCTTCTATTCTAAAACTTTAATGGCACCCAGCAGACCTCATTTCCATTGGATTCTCTCTTCTTAACAACAGTTCTGGTGGTGAGGACCTCCATCCATGCCTTAAAAGCAAATGTTCAGTGAAATTGAGTAAGGAGTGAGTTTAATGAGGCCCATGAAGGGCTCGTGATTCGAGCTGGAGTAGAATTTGCAGCTCGTGCCCATCTCTCCTGCACCAGCCTCGGTCACGCAGGTTCTGCTGCACAGGTGAGCCTCACGAGGAGGTGCCTGGTTTGGATGTTGCCATTTCACCAGTCACTTTCCCCACGTTTTAAGGGGAAGAAATCCTCATGGAGCTGAAGCTGCCAGTGACAGAGGCTTCCCAGGAGCGGGCTGTGAGCGCAGGAGGTCAGAGAACAACCCTGCTCACGTGCTTCCAAAGAGGTGTTTGGGGCCTCTTTGTTTTCTCCTGTTGTCTGTGGGTGTTCTCAGAGTTTAATCCTTTATTTATTGAGGCACGTTTCCCTTCTAATGTTTATGCATGAGCAAATATCTATTTACTCCAGCACGACTGTAAGGTCACAGTTGTTGCTAACGTGAGTGTCACTTCTTTTGATTGCTCTGTTTCCCGGGGCGTTTATTCCCCTCTAACAATGCTCTTCCTTTTTTGAACAACTGCTCTCATCAGCGTGATGTTGTTAAATGATAATGTCTAATTGTTAGAGCCTCTGCTTCCCCCTGCCAGATGTGTGGGGAGGTTTTGTTTGTGGTACAGGATTGTTCAGTGAAAACATTCACGGGAGTGGCGTTGGCTTGGGGAGTGGAGCAGGGATTGATTGCAACAGGAACATTCAAAATTAGGTACAGAGAAATTACAGGGGAAAGCAAAAATTATTTTTAATTGAGATTCTGGTGAAGAAGTAAGGCCAAATCTTTCCCCTTCAGACAGACTCTGATTTACAGTTGCCCTGCTATTAAAATGTTTGGCTGTTAAGAACATTGATCTTCTATGAAATCAAGCTTGTGTTGTCTCCATGTCAGTTTTGTTCTTCCCTCCTGTAACAGACTGTCCCTGAACCTTGAATCTCTTTCAAAATCCAGAGGTATTTAAAATTTGGATTTAAAATGTCTTGTGCCTGAGGGCTGTTACTACTTCACATGTTCATCTCATTTGAATGAAGACCTTGAGGTCTGCCCAGCCATCAAAGGTATTGGAATTTGCTCTTCTGGAGAAACATTATAATTTTTCACTGGGGGGAATGGAAAGGTAAAATTCCAATGGAAATTGTGTCCTGCCTTTCCAGCAGCCCTAGCAAGCATTTCTCATCCTGTTTCCCTTCCTAGTGAAGGCATGCCTTCCATATTAGAAGCTTGTTATGAATTACAAACGTCCAGAAGGAAGCTTTGAAACATTTGTGGCTCTAAGATATTCCTGTGCTCTCTTTAGGATCGTCACTCAAGCTTTATCAAAAATATCTACGGTCTTATGTTCATGTTTTTTGAGGGGAGCTAATTATAGATACTAAAACTAGCTGAAGTGGAGGAGGTTTTTTATTTTCTTTTTTCTTTTTATCTTTTTGGGAGTTTTTTTTGATGGAGGCACCGAGCCAAGCTCCTCATTACAAGGTTGCACAGTTTGTTGCCTGTGTAGGCCCGGGGAGCAGATGGAGGGAGGGATAGGGACTCTCTCAAGTAGAACTGGCTGGGAAACTGTGCATCTGCTTGGTGAAAAATAGGGACCCTTTGGAGAACGTGTGGCTGCCAGGGAGGAGCTGTAGGGCTGGCGCTGATGGATGGGGGGAGAAGGCAGCTCTCTGCAGCAGCAGCAGCAGCAGGCTTTGCTGTCAAAGACAAGCTCTCAGGGATGTCAGAGGCTGTTTTTGCAGCAAGGTTCGAGCCCGGGAGTTGTCTCGGGGTGGCAGAACACCCCACAGAGGGGGGGAACAAGGAGAAGGGGGTTTGCGTGTGCAAGTTGCCCTAAAAGGTTTGCAGTTATTTTTCCTTATTTTCCAGGTATTTGAAAGCATGATACCTTTAGGCCTAAAGTTTCACAGGGGTGTGTGGGGACAGGACAAGGGGGCATGGCCTTGAGCTGGGGGAGTGCAGGGTTAGATGAGGATATTATGAAGAGATAATAGGAAGAGATATTGGGAAGGAATTGTTCCCTGTGAGGGTGGGGAGGCCCCATCACAGGGTGCCCAGAGAAGCTGTGGCTGCTCCTGGATCCCTGGGAATGTCCAAGGCCAGGTTGGAGCACCCTGGGATAGTGGAAGGTGTCCCTGCCCATGGGAGGAGGTGGAACAAAATGATCTTTCAGGTCCATTCCAACCCAAACCATTCTGTGATTCTCAGAAAATGTCACTGAAGACCTGCTTTTGATAAATTCTGGTTCAATGTTAACTTCATCTCAGATGCTGAAGGATTTCCACAGTCCCAGCAAAAGAGACCCTGTTCCTGTGGCTTTATCTTGACAAGGTGGAGGGCCTTACTTGGGTCAACCCTGCCTCTGCTTCACAAGGTTGTAAAAAGTACAGAAATACAGAGTTGTGTCTCTTCTTGTTAGAATTACAAAGCCATTTAGATTGAAAGGGACCCCTGGAATTTTTGGTCCCACCTTGGTTTCAAGCAGGATACACTTCCAAGTCAGATCGTATGCCCTGAGGATTTGAGTAGCTGAGTGCTGAAAATCCCCAAGGACAGGAATTCCACAGACATTCCAGGCACCTGTCCCAGTGCTGCACCAATCTCACACTGAAAAAAGCTGTTGCTTATGTCCTCCCCAGATTCCCCTCGGTGCAGTTTGTGTCCGTTGCCTCTTGTCCTTTCAGTCTGGTTTTGTCTTCCCCACAACCTTTGTCTGGAGAGCTGCAGGCAGGAATTTGATTTCTTGCAATAACCTTTCTAATTTGGTGTGATTGGAACGGGAAACGGGGGTGACGAACACTCATTTTAGATTGGCCATACATTCATGGGCATTTCTGCCTGCTGACCCAGCTCACCCCATGGAATAGATTTCATCAGCACATCCCTATCCCCCCGGTTAATTCCTCTAAGCAGCACACCCCAGAGAGCGGAATTTTCCTTCCTTTTTTATTTTAACTGTTCTAAATTAGGTAATTACTTAGAGCCCTGACAGATTTACAAGAGTAATTGCCTAATTTTATGATGCAGCACCACCGAAAACAAAGATTTCTTGATTTAAATGGGGTCTTGAAAAGGAAAGTCTCACTGGAAGTGTTTGAATAACGCCTGGAAAATACACTCCCTGAAGTTCACCCAGTCACTGGGGAAGAACCAGTTTAGACTCTGGCCCAGCCAGAAGCAGCACAGGGAACTGGAGATTCTTGGAGAGGAAGTGAAGGACAAGTGGGAGTAATGAGATCCACAATAATGATTTAAAGACCTTGATGAACCCTTCACCAGCAAGCTGAGTTCAATTTCCAAACGACTTCTTGGTTTTTGTCTATTTTTCTCTCTGCTTCTAGTCATTCAAAACAACTGCTTGTTCCAGCAGTATCGACCCAGGGTGGAATTTGATCCACTCTGTCCTCTTTCATTTTGACTGGCAGCACTTTTGGGCTCTCAGAACAGTGGGATACTCTAGAAAAAGTGCCTATATTAGAAAACAAAATAGTAAAATACAAAATTATAGGAAATTTATCTCTTGCCATTGTTACACTCTGCCCAAGCATTTTTCTGACTCTCCTTGCAACCGTAAAATGTCAGAATGGCTCTTGTAAATCAAACAGCAGGGATTTGGCTTCTCTGTCCCTTCCTGATGTGCAAGTGAGGGGTCCTAGTTACTCCCTACATGTGGCATTTTGTTCCCCTTGAAATGAAATCTGCCCCCAGCTAAGTCTCTTACTGTCTTTAGCACTGCTTTCAACACATAAAAGGGATGCTGGAGCCAGGTGGGTTTAATGGAGTTATAATTTTACTGGGTTTGATCACTTCAGAATCCCCTTTTCATGGGCATCCTGGGAGAATTAATAATGGGCTTCTCTGCAAGTCCACGAGGTCTGTACCAAAACCATCCTGCCTTCAAACCAAGAGGGCTTTTATTCCAAGAGCTTCTACCCCGAAGGCAAGAGCTTCTGAAAACTGTGCAAGTGCTGCACTTTCCCTGCAAAGTGAATCCAGGGGACTGAGGACATCACAGTTCATCGGGGAGCTGACTTAGGGAGCTGGATGGATTTCTTCCTGCAACAGGAATCATCTGACTTGGTGCTGAAATTCTGGGTGGCTGAGCTAGGTGGCTTTGCCAGTGCAGGAGGAAGGTGGAATTTGGTGAGCGATTTGTGCCATCTGTTCAGGAACTGTATCTCAAAAAGGGGGGGTGAGTCACCTCCTGGAGGTGCCGGTCTCCCCATTTCCTGGAAATGGAAGCCTGGAGGAATAGTTGGGATCCAATGGCCAGACACTCTGTGCTAGCTGAGCACCTGGAGCTTACTGTCCACCTTAAGAAGAGTGAAAATCGGTGAAATTGCTTCTTCTTGGCTCACATTTTGGCTGTCTTAACCATCTTCGGCCAGACCAAACAATTAAACAAATAAACGGATATTCCACTGGAAGTTAAAGGAATCACAGAATGGTTTGGGTTGGAAGGGACCATGAAGAGCATCTGCTTCCAATTTCCCTGCCGTGGGCTGGGACACCTTCCATGAGATCACACCTGGGTAGATCTAGTCTAAAAAATATCAAGATTTTATTCTCTTGGTACTCCAAAACATGGATTTACCTCCAAAAGTTGAACTCCAACTGCTTTTTCTGATTTTTGAGCATAAAGGCCTAGATCCAAATATTTCAATGGAAAGTAAATAAATCATAGGTTCATAGAATCCTAGAATGGTTTGGGTTGGAAGAGAGCTGAAGGACCATCTCGTTCCATCCCCTGCCATGGGCAGGGACACCTTCCACTCTCCCAGGCTGCTCCAAGTCCTGTCCAACCTGGCCTTGGACACTTCCAGGGCTCCTGGGGCAGCCACGGCTTCTCTGGCCAATCTAAAGGAAGAACCTAAGCTTGTTGCAGAAGAATCACAGAATCACAGAATAATCTGAGTTGGAAGGGATCCCTCAGGATCATCGAGCCCAATGTGCAGGCCTCCTGGCCCTGCACAGACACCCCAACAATCCCACCCTGAGCCTGAGAGCATTTCCCAAACACTCCTCGAACTCTGTCAGGCTGTGACCACTTTGACACAAGGTGCTGATCTGTTTTTACTTTTAGATACTGACACTGCAGCTCTTTTGTTGCTGTTTACTGTGGTGGCTCCTCTCCTGAGCCAGTGTTTTTCAGTACCGAGCGTCCCACTGCAAATTGCTATGGCAATAGAAATCAAGCACAAAAACAGTCCTGCCCAAACATGTAACAATTTATTTACTCACATCACTGCCCTGCGTACTTTCTCAGGAATATTTTTGGGGTATCAGGCTCAGAACAGAATGAACTGAAAACTTGTGTTTAGTAGGAAATATATGGATGACAAAATGACAGGTCCTAGATGCCCAATTATCCCAGGAGGATTGACTCGCAGGAAATAGGTATTCTACTTATTTCAAAAAACAAGAATCCTTCCAGTTACAACAGGCCACTCAATCCCTGATGGTTTTATTTACTTTTTGGGGAAAAGAATCACTCCAAAGTCTGCCATATTAATGAGGGACAAGTCTACCCTGTTAACCAACTTGGCTCCCTGCTTTCTTTGATCTGTGATTGACCATGCTGGTTAATTCCCAGGCCCTCTAAAAGAGGCAAAAAATCAGCTCCTTTGGGAGTGAAGCCTTGGTTTGGTTCATTCCAGGATTTCTGTGATCAGACAGGCCTCTCTGTATTGTGTGTCCTCCAGTTTACATCTCAAAATGATTCCAGGAGAAAAGCTGATCTGGCCATATGTGCCAGGGACTGTCAAGTGTTGGAGAGAATTATGATTCTTTTAGTGAAAAAGTAACAATTTCTCATTGAAAGCTGTGCCAGGGGAGGCTTAGATGGAACAGGAGGAAACATTTCTTTACTGAGAGGGTTTTCAGCTGCCCATTCACCAGGAGCTTCTCTGAGAGCCTGGGATTGCTCCCTGGTGTGCCTGCATTTAGTATAGAAGTAGGATTGGGATTAACGGGAAAAAAAACCAATAAAAACCAACCAAAACCACCTTTTGGTGTTTTCAGACTTCCTAAACCCCAAATGTTTAAACAGAGTAGTTGCCTTGTAGAAATTCTGTGCCATTGCTAAAATGAGAACCCTTCAGAACACGCTGCTGTATTTTAGATGTGCTTCCTCAGCACCACTTTAAGTCCTGTAAATCAGCCCATATTCTCTGAGTGCCACTACTGAGCCACAGACTGAGACTTCTCTTTCCTTAAATCACACTGGAGTTACCCTTAAAATGCTTTCAGTGCATACATTTATGTGAAAATAAATAGAGCTGAATTAAGTGCAGCAGAGCACTTCCTATTCAATTAAATCAACCATGTAATTTATCACCGAATTTTATTCACAAACTCATATTCCAACAAGTGATTTTTCATATCATAGTTTAATTAAAGCTGACTTACATCCCTGTGGAAGCTCTTAAAATGAGCTACCATTATCATAAGTCCATAATCAATCACTTGTAGAGTGTTAACAGACCAGTAACTGCAGATCTGCCCCCCCCCAACTATTTATTAAGAAGCATTTGTTAAATTTCCTTATTTACAAGCATCTCTCTGTTTTGACAATCAATCTCAGAAATCAATCTGAGTCTAAACATTTGTAGTTTACATCAGTGATGGTGCCCTCTGTGTTTACTGGGAAGTGAATTTATACCATACTTAAACACACTTGGGAGCCACGAGTGGAATAATTTTGTGATTCGATTTTCTGCTATGAAAATATCTTCTGGGACGAGCAGGGGAAGCTTTCCATGAGGATTTGAGGATGTGGAGAGTGGAGGGAGCAGCTGGTTTTGGGGTGGAATGTAAAATGACAGGACCTGCACTTACCTGGTTGAATATGCAAAAAGAGGGAAAGGTGAAACTACTGAATGACCAAAATGGTGGAGAAGTATAAAAAACTGTTACAGAAGCTGTGGGCTCCTTTTTAATTCCTGTTTCCTTGATCACAAATCAGGTGTCAGCTGAGGTTGCTCCTTAAAACATGAAAATGTGTAATTTTGATATTTTTGATATTTGTAATATCACCAACCTGGTGAAAGGTTTAGCCATAAAATCTTAATATTTTGCCAAATTCTGGTCCTACCTCCTCTAACCTCACCACTGCCAGGGCTCCTGGTAAGATTATTGTGTCTTCTTTGTAGGCAAGATGCCAGCAGGTGCCACCTTCTCTTTCCTTGTGCTCCAGAACTAAAATATTTCTGGCTCACACTCATTTTTTGGATGCTTTCTGTATCACACTGGCATTGACTGAATTTCTTTCCATTGCCTTTTTTTCATCACTGCAATAAATTGACAGCAAAGTGAAGATGGGGGAATGAGTCTGATTCCAGGAGAAAAGCTAATCTGGCCTTATGTGCCAGGGACTGTCAAGAGTTGGAGAGAATTATGATTCTCTTAGTGAAAAAGTAACAATTTCTGGTTCAAAGCTGTGCCAGGGGAGGCTTAGATGGAACAGGAGGAAGCATTTCTTTGCTGAGAGGGTTGGCAAACACTGGAACAGGCTTCCTAGAGAGGTGGTTGGTGCTCCAAGGCTGTCAGGGTTTAAGAAGCCTTTGGACAATGACCTTAACATGACATTTGGTCAGCCCTGGATTGGTCAGGCTGTTGGGTTAGATGATCATTGTAAATCACCTCCACTGAAAATATTCTATTCTATTCTATTCTATTCTATTCTATTCTATTCTATTCTATTCTATTCTATTC
>VYXC01001264.1:97829-139528 GCA_013397175.1 Platysteira castanea
GGCCTCGGAGTGGGAATGAGGGCCTCGGAGTGGGAATGAGGGCCTCGGAGTGGGAATGAGGGCCTCGGAGTGGGAATGCAGTCGTGGAGAAAAGTCGTGGAAAGCCTCCCGCTCAGAATTTCCTGTTTTCATTCCATTATTAGCACTGAGGTTTTTAACAGCGAATAACCTCTTGGATGCACTTGCATGGCCGTGTAATAATTTTGCTGCTCTGTCTCGATGGATCTCGTTTCGTTTTCAAGCACTGCACTGAAAGCAGCCCCTTGGAGTAGAACTGTTTCATCCTCAATTATTTCTGTTGTGTGAGGAGGCATAACTGCCACCAATTTTGTCATAAATGTAAAAAACTTGTTCCTCAGAATTTAGGAATTATTGAAGTCATGTTTTTTAACATTTTGAAACATCAGGCTTCATCACCCTTGTGGCAATTTTCCTTGGCTGTAATGATTTTCTGTTGATGCTATTTATGCACAACAGTGTTTTGAGGTGGAGGAAGGACTTTTTTAAAAGTTGAGTTTTTTTGCAGTTAGGCTCCTTGAGATGTCTCATTCCTTCAGTTCCTCCAGTTGTTTCATTCCCAAGTCTGTCATTTCTGTTTGAGAAACGTGTGTTTTCTGAATATTTTATATCTTGGTTTGAGTATTATCATACTCACATAATAACTAAGAACTACTTGTGGTATCACTTTAAAGCAATCATGTTTATGGTGATGCCTTAGATTTTAACTTTCATATTTTCAAATCCTGTACTGCTTAGTGTGTAACTGAAGTTTCTTGTAGCCTGCCAGCTGCTGCTCTCTCATGCTGGTTAGACACAACAAAGCCTCTCCAAGCTTGCTCTTCAAGGACACCCAGACTTTACTGGGCCCAAAATGTGCAAACCAACATCTTTAGAAGAGGGGTAAGCTTGAGGAAATTACATCATTAACTGAAGTTTTAATTGGAAAATTAACCCTGATGTGCAAATGAACCAAACCTATAAAAGTGTGAAGAACTCGTGACTCGGGGTCCATTCTGGGTGTCGCATTTGGCCCGCCCAGGGTGCACCTTTGAAGGCCCTTCCAATAAATCCCTGCCTTTATTCCCTTATTCCTGTCTAGTCTCTGGTTTTAGGTGGCCACCTCAGGCATCAGTGGTGGGATGTGGTCAAGCGAGATGTTAATGTTTGGCCAAACAGAGTTTTCTTGATGCTACGTGAACCCTCGTTCTGCTCTCGGGCTGGTGTGTCACTTTGGAGCAGCTGTAGAAAATGAATGACTGAATTTGCATCAAGGGACAGATTAGGTATTTTCCTAGAGAGACCCTGAATATTGTTGCTCAAACCATTCTGATAAGGGAGAAAATAATCAGATTTTCAGTACAGTTCTGAGGAAATAGGTTGTTATAACTCGAATTTCAGTAAAATTTTGCTGCTGTGAGGTGAGATGAGCTAGATCTCAGGTTGCATTAAAAGAAAAAACAGGGGGAAAACTCGGTAATAAATGCAAGGATGGATTGGTGGCCGATTTCTGATCTAATTTGGAAGATCAAATTCCAGGCTGCCCCCAGAACAAAGACTGTAAAGAGGAGACAAAATTACCAGCACTAATTCAGTTGCAGCTCATATTTAAGGGTAGGATTAGCACTGAATCAGTTACAAACCCTTCCTCTGATATTCCGGGACTCTTAAAGCTCAGAGGGCCACAGGGTGGGTGCAAAGCTGTTTTTTCCTGCAGAGGACTTTGAGATGAGGCTGTGGCCGGTGTGTGAAGCAGCGCTGGGGTGACGGTGCTGCCGGGGCTGTGATGGGGAGCAGTCTGTGTGTTGTGGCTGAAGGGCTCTTGTCAGACACTTCCACACATTGTATGGAGGCTTCAGGCTCTAAAAGAGGGAATTTTCTGTCTGACTTGAGCAAAAATAGAGTGAAAAAGCTTTACCAGACTGGTACCAAGGACAAGCAGCCTGTAGCTGTGCTCTGAAGAGACCAAAGATGTCTGGACTCTCTTCTCAGTCTGAAAGATTTTTTGGTGACCCTTTGCAGAAGACTTTTATCATTTTTCCCCTCAGGCCTTGCAGTATAAAACACAAGTAACTGTCCCTATCTTGCTCTCCTTCACTCTTTTCTTTTGGCATCATCCCCAGAGGATGGTACAGCAACTCAAGCAAACATCTCAGCAAGACCCCTGATGCTGACATAATTAACAGAATTAATGGATATTTTCATCCTTCCCTGGAAGTGTTTAATTTTGCAGCACACTCTGGAAGGAACCTTTAGCCAGCAGCAGCAGTGGTGGGGTGGTGGTGGTGGTGATCTTTTTGTATCTTTTTAATCCTTTCAGTTGTTACCAACTTTTTCACTTCACAAGAGCTTTTGCCAGGTAACTCAGGGCACCAGTGCTGGGTGTAAAAGTGACCAGCATGGGTGAAGAACCTTGAGGTTGAATGAGCATGACAATGATGAGGCTTCTGCTTTCAGGGCAAATGTGCTATTTATTGCACAGAAATGTCTAAGTAGCTCTAAGAGCAGCTGTTGAAGCACTTACTGAAGGACCAGTGTTACCTCAGAGCTCCTGGTGCTGATAAATGAGTCCTTTTACCACAAATGTACTGGACAGACATAGAAATGATGCAAATTCCAGGTATCATCTCCTCAGCAAGGAAGGTTAAATAGCTGCTAAATACCTAGAAAATGGAAAAAGAATCAATGCAGTGGGTTTGTCTCCAGCAGATGTGTGTAATTCTGCCTTAGTGTCAATATACTTGTGATAATGAGCTTCTCTGAATTTCATTTCTATTCTCTCCCGAGTAGGTACCTAAATATATGTTTCTAAAATTGCTTATTCTTTGGGGCTGAATGCGTTCACAGCTCTAACACCATGTGGGGTCAGTATAATTTCTTGTCCTTGTTTTAAAATTACTCAGAAAAATGGAATATTAGCTCCACTTTCCTACAAGGACAGGCTGAGAGAGTTGGGGTGGTTCAGCCTGGAGACAAGAAAGCTCCAGGGAGACCTTAGAGCTCTTCCCAGTGCCTAAAGGGGCTCCAAGAGAGCTGGAGAGGGACTTTGGACAGGGGCATAGAGTGATGGGACAAGTGGGAATGGCTTAAAACTTAAAGAGGAGAGGTTTAGATGAGGTATTATGAAGAAATTCCTCAGTGTGAGGGTGGGGAGGCCCTGGCACAGGGTGCCCAGAGAAGCTGTGGCTGCCCCTGGATCCCTGGCAGTGCCCAAGGCCAGGCTGGACGGGGCTTGGAGCAGCCTGGGACAGTGGAAGGTGTCCCTGCCCCTGGCAGGGGTGGCACTGGATGCGCTTCCAGGTCCCTTCCAACCCAAACCCTTCTGGAGGGAAACAGTATTTTAAAGACTGGTTCTGATGTGTTCCTGGGGAAATGCCCTGGTACTGAAGCAAAGCAGACAGGTGTGGGCCACCTGGGCTGCTCGTCCAGGAGCAGCCGGCTGCAGGGACAAAATTAGGAGCTTTTGAGTAGAAGTTAAGCTTTCATGGTCAAGACTTACCATAATCTTTCCCAGCAATCCCATTTTACAGTGCTTTTGGGTCATGATGAGTCCGAATCCAGATGTTCACCCAGCCTTACCCTCACTAGATGCACAAATTTAAGGCCTTGTATCCCTCCAGGTGTTTCCTCACAATGGGACACACGTCAGAAACAGGACCTCAGCTGTCTGCTGTGCATTATTCTTTTACTTTGCACATGTTTCTCATCCATTTCAGGTTTTAAAAAATAATACTGTGCACTCACAGCTAAAAGGCACATGGGAAGTTGTAGTTCATGAACTTAGACTGATACAAAAAGTAGGACAGAAAGTTAAGAATCAAGGTGATGACGAGGAAGTTGCTGGAGTGAAATTTAGGAAATGGAGCTAATTCTCCATCTGTTGCTGCCAGGAATGAGCACAGAGGAACCCCTAATTCTGCATTCTGTGGTTTTTCATAGCAATAAATATGGCACTTATTTTCTTTTACCTGGAGTCTAATGGACTTTTGCATTCATAATGCTGCAGCCTTGTCACATCTGTGGTCATCATTTAGAAAATCATGAAACTCTTCAGGCTGGAAGTGACCCTTAGAGTGTCTGTTCCCAAAATCTTGCCCAGGGCAGTGCTGGCTTCTAACCCAGATCAGGCTGCTCAAGATTTTAGTGCAGTTCTGAAAATCTCCAGCGATGGATTGTTGGTTGAACGTTGTGGTTGAACACTGAACCTCAAGAGGTTATGGAGTCTCTATCTTTGGAAATATTCAAAACTCCTCTGGCCATGGTCCTGGGCAGCCTGTTGTCACTGACTCTGCTTTAAAAAGGGCTTGGGCTAGAAGGTCTAGAGAAGTCCCTGTTAATCCCAGCCAGTCCATGATTCTGTGAGGTTTCACAGCCTCTCAGAGGCTCTGTTCCCATGCTCCACCACTGTCATGGTAAAACCAGTTTTCATTTTTCAGGTGGGAATTTCCCCCCCTTCACCCTGTAACTGCTGTTTCATGTCCATCAGCTGTGCCCTGCTCAGCAGTCTGGCTCCTCATCTCTATTTTCCCCTACTTGAGAGTTAAAAGAATTCATTTAGATCCCCCTTGACCTTCTCCAGGATGAAAAAACTCTTCCAGGCTCTTCTCATGCACCACATCCCCCAGGCTGGTGGACCCCAAACCCCCTTCATGGCCCTCACTCAAATTTGTCAACATCTTACTTGAGCAGGAAGACTCACACAACATTCCAGAAGTTGTGTGCCACGTGGAAAGGAATAATTACAGCCTTCCCAAAGCAGGCAGCATTTTACCTGAGCATCATTTGCTGTCACCACGCCTGTCAAATCCTTCCAGCAGTCTGAGACGTGAGTTCAAAGGTGGTTGAAGGGAGGTGAAATTCATCTCCATCTCCATCTCCAAAGGTGTAATTGATGCTGGGCTGGGTCCAGTTTCTCCTCAATCACTCTGGCATCTCTCTGGGTGTGCAGGGTTTATCTAACACACATCTGCAGCCCAAGGCAAAATCCTGATGCTGTCCTGTGGCAGCTGGTAAAAAAAACAATATATCCGGAAAATCTGGATATGATGTTGGCATGAGGAGAAAAAGGGGAATCAGAGATAGAGAGAAATTGCTTCCAGTTAGAGGCAAAGTAAAACATATGGGGCAGAAGGAAAAGTAATTTATAGAGTTATTTCATTATTATTATTATTATTATTATCATTGTTACCGTTTCCACTATTACTGTTATTTAATTGGCTGTGGCACAATGCTCATTTCTACTCTGCACACCTGAACCCCATATCATTTTTTAGCTACACCACACAGTTGCTCCCACAGCCCACTTTGCCTGGGGTGAATCTGCATTTTGGGTTAAGCTTTCTTGTCCTGTTCCCTGCAGAAGGGAAATAGGTAGATTTGAGAAAGCCAAGCTTGCCAGGCAAAGTAAACTCTTTATATCACTGCTGGTATTTCAGGAAGGAAAATGTTTGGAAACAATTCAGATTTTTCCAGCTGGAAAGAATAGCTGCTGAGCTTGTGGAGGAGTGAGGCAACAAGCACAGGCTTCCTCTGGCACTGCTGCCCAGTCCCTCGACTGAACATGGAAGTTTTGGAGTGACCAAACCAAGAAGAGAAATCAGGATGCTAAAATCCAGTGGATCATGGTACACTTTCATTAACCAAGATGAATCTAGTTCCAACCCCCATATCATGAGCTTTAAAGCCATAAATCATAAATCAAAGCACTGAGAAGAAGGTCGACAATTTCAAAATTCATTGAATTCGTTGAATTTTGAAATGTAAGGAATGTCTGCAATATTGCATACTATATGCAGTGGAAATGGGGACCTCATGCCTGCTGGGAGAGCTGAAGGCTCTTCCCAACATAGAAAATCAGATTTACAAGCCTGGTTTCTGCAATGTCCCCTCAGGACTGTGCTTCCTTCTGGGTGTCCATGGAGGAGATGTTAGATCAGCCCTCTGGACCAGCATACCAGAATACCATTGCAGAGGACAACACAGAAAGCAAAACCCCTGAATTATGGACAATCTGGAGCTGTGGGCAAGCAGGTTCCTGAAAGGGCTGCCTGTGTGGTTCAGGCTCCTGGGGTCACACGAGGATTTTCTAACACGTGAGGGCCTGCTGGGGTCACTGGCTCATTTCCAACGTTAATGTGGAGTTGATAAATGACAAGGTATGTGGGGGACTAAAGATCATTTATTGTCCCCCCACATCTCCACTACATACTGACACAAGTCCCTGCCACCTGTCCCAGGGTCTGCCACCTCCATATGACAGTTTTAGACCTAGAACTTGTAGGGGAAAGATCATCAAAAATACCTGCTAGAAGGTAGACCTTAACTCCCAAATGACGTCAGTATTCTGGATTTTCACTTCTTCTTCAGGAGTGAAAAAATCCAGTCCCTACCCCACCAAGATTCCAGTGGAATTTCATTCCTGCTGACTGCTAGGATGAAAACAGGCTGCCATGGATTTGGCTGGAGCTGGGTTTGTCTATCATTAAGTCTAAATCTGCCCAGAGGCATCTGTGGCCCTTAGATCGCAGAGCTCGTTTCTGTCACAGACTACTTTCTCAGAGATTGGCCCTCAAAGTAAGGCCAACTGGTTAGGAACGAGTTTAAATACTTATCCATTAGAAAGAGGAATTAAAATGGAATGTTTTGATGTTCTCAGACATCTAAATTATATAAAGCCCGAAAATTCTGCAGTCCTTGATGTGGAAATAATAAAAGATTAAGAAACACTTAGAACAGACACAGTGAATCACAGGGATACATTAACATGAAATATAGAGGACCTGATATTCAGCTGGCAAACACAAATATGGCTCTGCTGTGTTTTGGGGAGCTGCTTCCACCAGCTAAGATCCAAATCAGGTTTGATAGAGGCTGGGCTACAGGTTTTGTAGCCAGGAGGTGTCTGAGGGGCCACGATGGGTGATGGTTAAAGCAATAAATTCAACCCCACAGTCATCCACTGTGGTCATGGCTCTTCCAAGAGCAAGGAGGGAGAAGCTGTACAAAGCAAAGGTGCTGCAGTTTCTGATCTGTGTAAATCAGAAGATGAGGCCCTTTGCTTGAGGGCTCTCTTTGAGGTGTCCTGATAAAAAGACAGCATATAAAAACTAAATGACATTATCATTTATTTCTCATAGCGTGTGAATTTCTACAGAACTTCACGTTGCTCTTTGTGAATATTATACGTGTACTTTAAACACTCACTGTGTTTCTAAAATTTATGCAAAAGGCAGGAAAAGACTGAACAACTTTAGGCACTAGAGCTCTTGTAATTAAGAAAACTCCAAAAGATTTAAAATCCTTGACCTTGTCAGACTCTCTTCTTACATCAGGCTCATGTATTTTGTGCAGTCCTGTACTTACAGTGCAAATTTGAAATGATGTTGAAGAGATCAGATTGTTTCATTGTTGTTTGGGGTTTTTTTACTCATTTATGGAAGCTGTAGCTGCGCTGACCAAAATCTAAACCCACTATGACATTTCTAAATATGCTTCAGCAGAATAAACCTGAAAATAATATGTTCCTGGTGCTGATTAAAGCCCAGCTCAGGTAATCCCATTTAACTCCACTACCAGAATCTGCAAAACACTGCCCTGTGGTGACCAGGCCCCAATTTTTTCTTTACAGCAGCCTCAAGTCACCTGCCAAGAGGAACTTCAGTTCCCATCTATCAAAGGTGAAATAGCAGCCCTCTGCCCTTGGCTTTTTGGCTCTTCAGCTGTAATCAAGCCAAACCTAACAAATGGAATTATTTGAGCCAGGAAATAAATGCAAAATAGACCCTGCTGTTGCCACAGGGGGAAGAGGTGCTGGGCCATCCCAGCTGTGTGTGACTGTCGGGGACAGCCCCCGAGCTGCCTGGGCTCTGGCTTGGACTGGGGTGGGTGTCTGCCTGCAGGAGCAGGTTTGGGGGAGTGGACAGTGTCCATCAGCTTTGAAGAACAGCCACCTTGTGTCTCCTGTGCCAACCTGCTCACATCACATGAGCAGGTGATAATGTGTTATTTTGAGATTGAGAGCTTGTGTCAGTAGAGGACGCAATAAAGGAAACTCTCACACCTGCTGGGTTCAGCAGAAAGAGGAAAAAAGAGAGACTTTATTTACATTTCTCATACTTTATAGAGTTCTCAATTCCACAAGGGATTGGAGGACATGTCACTTCCTCTTCAATCCCACTGGAGAAAAAGGATGCTCATCAAACTTTCTCTTACCACAAAAGGAATGAAAAACAGAAAATACAGTTAAGTAAACATTGGCTTTTGTTTACATGAAAGTGTGTGAAAATCTGACTCCAAATATGTAAATTATCAGAAGGCTAAGAAAAACCAGGCTGACAAGAGCTCCTCTGATGGAACCATCTGTCCCCAGGGAGGGACAGGGGCCATCCGCCTGTGGTTGGTGGTGGTGGCACTGGGAATGACCACTGGCAGAGGAAGCTGGCCATCTCTGGGTGGAAATAGTGTTGGGAGGAGGGTGCCAGTGCTGGCACGGAAATGTGCCCGCAGTGAAATGAGCTCTAACCCAGCTGGGCCAGAGCCAGGGGGGCAGGTGGCTCTGTCCATGGTGGTGCTGCATGGAGATAGTTAAGCAGGAGGGTTTGGCCATTATGGACACAAAAACTGGCAGGCAAAGTGCCCTGCTGATGGGAATGAGCAGCACAAAACCCAGGAGATGCCCTCTGGGGTTTGTTCTTCAAAGTGGTTGTTAATGCTGACACAACAGCAGTCGGTCTTGTGCCAGGGCTTCAGCTGGTCCCCTCTCCATAGCCACTCTGACCTCCTGCCCTCATCTTATCCCTCTGTTTTCTGAGCATATTTCATCTGGAATTGTTCTTCCAATATGCCTGCATCCTTTAATAGCCCTATTTTTAATCATTTGTTCCCCAAACTTCTCTTTTTTTCCCATTTTTTCTCTTTGCAGTGCTCTTTGTAGTGTAGGACTGTTGTAAGGATGAGGGATTACAGATGTTGTTGAGGAAAAAACATGCTGGAAGAAGGGGGCTCACAATATGGCAGGTGTGGAACTCTCTTTCCAAGCTCAGGAAGAAGGACCTGGAGTATCTTTCCTGATCAAAATGATGGCAGATGGTGCTGGATGTCTCATTTTGGCCGTATTTACAGTGTTCAGAACTCTAGTTCATGTTTGCAGTGGTCCAGATCGTGCAAACCAGCGTTGGGTTCACATGTTCAGTTTGGGGGGGTGGAATGAGATGACCTTTAAGGTCCCCTCCAACCCAAACCATTCTGTGATTCTACGAACCAAGCTTTAAACCAGCTGTTAATCTGGATTTCTGAGCTGCAGGAAGATCTGCCCTTTTCCAAGACCTGCTGTTTCCAGGACCACCTTTGAGAGAAGGTCACTGGCCTGGGCTGGTTGAAGAACCAGCAGTTTGCCCAGAAATCAAGATCCAGACCAGGATACAGCTCATCCCTGCCCGCAGGGACGGGCACAAAGGGCAAGATCACAACTTCTGAAGGCCATTTCTTTCAGTTTAATATTTCACTGCACTCCAGCTAACACAAATTATTTAAAGTGTCTGTTCCTCTCACTGAGGGCTTTTGTGCCTTCTTCCTGCTCTGTATAATTATACAGTCACGTAGCCTGACGTTTATTTATATAACTGCTTGCTGGAGAGGTACTAAAAGCAGGATCAAAGGCTGTGTACAATGAGCTCTGGAGCTCTGGAGCATAGTGTCTGCAGGGCAGGGCTCAGAGCTTGCCTAATCCTCAGAGCTTTGTTACACAGCGTGTAAGGCTCTTTATCCAGATTTTACAGATGTCAGGAATTGAAATTCGTCCATGAAATACCTTGACTGAGAACTCCTGGTACAGGGTTTTGGCTCAGCTGAGGATTTGTCTTCTCCTCGTGGTGGATGTGGGTGTGCCAGCTGTGTCTAGACTGGGGAGAGATGAGAGGATGACTTTCAGTTCTGCCTCTTTATGTAGGAGAAAATGTATTTCTTGATGTCTGATAGAGAGGAATGTAAGACCCAAGCGAACCTTTCCTGGGTTCTCATCCTGGCTGTGACTCCAGTGATGTGTGTGCTGTTTGCCTCCCTTTAGAGTCACTGAAAGGTTATCTACTGATTTTTTGCATTTTCCTCTCTAAGTAGCCAGAGGCCACATTAAAAACTGCACTGGCTCCAATTTGAATCGGAAGTTTAGAAACAACTTTTTTCCCCCAACACTTTTTTCCCTTCTTTCCTTTTTCCTAAGCCTTGACTTTTAGCCACTCTTGTTTTTTATCTGGGTTTTGGAGGGCAGTGGCTTCTGGAGATGTTCAGTCCTTAAGATGCACTGAGGGCTGGAGCACCTCTGCTCTGGGGACAGGCTGAGAGAGCTGGAGCTGTTCAGCCTGGAGAAGAGAAGGCTCTGGGCAGAGATTGTTGTGGCCTTCCAGTACCTAAAAGGGCTCATAAAGAGGAAGAGCAGCTTTTAACACAGGCAGATAATGATAGGATGAGGGGACACAGTTTTAAACTAAAAGAGGAGAGATTTAGATTGGATTTTAGGAAGAATTTCTTTACTGAGAGGGTAGGGAGGCCCTGGCACAGGGTGCCCAGAGAAGCTGTGGCTGCCCCTGGATCCCTGGAAGTGTCCAAGGCCAGGCTGGACGGGGCTTGGAGCAGCCTGGGACAGTGGAAGGTGTCCCTGCCCATGGCAGGGGTTTGGAACTGGATGATCTTTCAGGTCTCTTCCAATCCAAACCCTTCTGTGACAATCTTGGCAATAACGGCCATGAAATAGTAGAGTCCAGGACCCCAAGAGGAGCACACTACAAACCCTGGATTTAAGGAGAGTAGACTTCAATCATAGTGGTATAACTCTTTTTGTATTCTGTCTCTAGATCTGGACTTTGTCTACAGAGCTGAAACTTCTTCTGTTAAAAAAAAACCCAACGAAAAAACCAACAAAAAACCAACCAAGAAAGGAGGTCACAAATACTTTTAATTTCCCAAGATGTGTTTCTGCTCTCATGAGAGGGAGTCTGTAAGTCCTGAGCTGTGAGCAGAGCTCCCCAAAGCTGTGAGACAAAACTGTTCACAGTGGGAGAAGCGGGCTAACTCATCCATAAATTCAAGTGGTAAGCGTCAGATATTTCCTGAAACCCCTTCCATGACTGTGAGTTCACACATTTGTGCTTCCTTGAGCTTGCAGCCTTAGTGTGAAGTGAGTGGCCATGGGGATTAATGCAAAGCTGAGCAGGGACACTCACAGAGGAAAGATTCCTTCCAAATGCAGTTCCTTGTGGTATGCTGAGGGTGTAGTATTGTGGTTGCTATGGTGACAAGCAGATTACAGAAATATAGGTGGATAAACAAGGTTAGGTTTGTGTTAAGGTGTTTAAGTGGCTGAGGAGCTGGGGGCATCTTTTATTCAACCTCAGCAGCTCCACTGCAGCTCGATCTGCCAGAGCCCCTGTGTCAGAGCATCTCTGAGAGTGGATTAAGCCCAAACAATCAGAAATGTTTCATTTTTTGGGGATTCAATGGGATGTGCCGCAGCATTTTTTGAGAACTGATCAGGGAACTAATTTTAGAAGTTTAAGTATCAAATAATCCGGTTAACTACATGCCAGTTTATTGGATTTCCAGCCCTGGGCAGAATTATGGAAAAGCTGATATGGGATTTGATTAGTGAAGGCACAATGCAATTATCCCGTGTGCCAGCGTGGCTTTATTGAACATGGGTCTGTTGGACACTTGATCAAGGGAAACTGGAAAGCTTTGTGCATAAATACTCCAAGGCATCTTTCAAACGCTTTTAATTAATATTGAACAGTATTTTGGACAATAATGAGCAATAGATCATAGGAATAGATATTCTTACCCGTAGAAATATTTTCAAATGATTAAGAACAAGGGCGACAGCATTCCTGTCACTAATGAAATGACTTTTTGAGATGCTTTACTGGCATTTTACACGTTTGGCTCTGAGCCCAGCACTATCAACAGTGTCATTAAAGATCCCAAAGCAAATATGCAATCACAGCCGATAAAATTTGTGGGTGTCAAAACAATGAAGCACCTATAAATAATAATGGAGACAAGACACTTAGAGAGGGCAATTCTGACTGCTTGTCAGCGAGGCTTGTGCAAATGGTCTTTTTATTGCAGACAAATGCAATCTGCTGCCTCTAAGAACGCAGGTAGTTCTTGGAGAATAATAAATAGAGTGTTTGGAAAACAATTACTCTGAAGACAGTCTTGTGGGTGTAAATCTGAGCAGTTCAGTCTGCCCTGGTAGTCACAGACTGGGAGTGGTTTGTGTGGTTTGGAGGGAGCTGTCTGATCGACATTTTAGGTGTTTTGGGAGAGGAGAAGTTGGGTAAAAAACCCCCGTAACTGGGAGCACTGGTCAGACCCACATGATGTCTTTTGGTGTCAGCATATGGATAAACTAATCAGGGAGGAGAAGCAATACACAAGATTATAAAAAGGCTGGGGAAAGCACTTTTGGTAAGTGATTTAATCAGCTCAGTCTCTTCAATTTGTCAGAAAGATGATCGAGAGGTGACCCGATTGCAACCCAGAACTGCAAGTTCCAAAAGAAAGGGCAAAGTATTTAGGAGGTTATTTAAACTAACACAAAATAGCCAGAACCAATGTTGGATGAAAGAGAAAAACTCAGGCAGCAAGCCCGTGGTTTTTTACCCCAGAAGAAGAAATTATTATTGCAGCCAAGGAGCTGAGGGACTGAACTCTGGGATTCTCAAAACAAACCCCAGACACTCCGTGTGAGAAATGCTGTTCCCAGGAGCTGCTGGGCTGTGACCCAGGGCAGCAGTGAACTGACAGGAGCTCGGAAGTGACAGGTGATGGGTGATGGGTGACGGGTGATGGGTGATGGGTGACGGGTGATGGGTGATGGGTGATGGGTGACGGGTGACAAGTCCTGTCTGATGTTCACACTTCCAGAGCCTTTGCACTTCAAGCCCTGCTTGAAGTCCTGGCCCAGGATCCTAAGACAACATGAGTGTTTTAGGGCAGTGTCACCACTGCTGTAGCTGTAGGTTGTACAAAGAGTTTCCAGAGTTCATTAAAATTGCTTAGAGGAGTGCGGTGAGCGGTTATATGATCACATTTCATCCTAAAACAGCTTCCAAACCCACAGAGGGGAAAGCCATGTGTGAAGCACCTGCCCAGGAGCAGCAAGCCAGACCTGGGACCCCTCTTGCCCAGATAAACCACCATCGAGCCAGAATGCAGCCTCTGCAGGGCTGCTTTGAGGTGGAACACTGCAGCCCCGGCCTTTGGACACCTTTCTTCTGCACATGTCCAATCCAGGTGCTCTCTCACCAGCTTGGTGCTCACGTGCTGCTGCTTAATGCTTCTCTCCAAAAGAAGAGAGGCTTTCAGATGCTGTTTCATTTTATATATCCGTGTAAAAGGCTTCTTTTTATAGCTGAAGCTGCTCAGCTTCGCAGCAGTGCCAAGCTCCATCCTCCTATTTCATTGCTCGTTCCCCAGAGCCTGGATGTAAAACCTGCCTGTGCGCTGCTCTTAATGTAGTCGCAGTCTGTTGCACTGTGTTAACTTGTGAATGCATTGTCTGGCAGGCTCGTTTTCCTGCTGAAAGAGGAGAGGAAGGAGTGGGGAAAGGAGGGGAGGAAATGGTGTTAATGCAAGCAGCAAGATGGGAACGGCAGAAATCGGCATAAGCGATCTTTGTTTGCTGCACAGCTCTGGCTTTTGGCAAAGCTCCCCCAGCTGTGGTTCAGGGCAGACTTTTCAGTGACTCTGGTGGCTTCCTTTGTGCTGAGGCTGAGTCCTACATTCCTGCAGGTAAATCAGGTATTTGGAGCACCCACTCAAGTGCACATCTGCTCCCCTGAAGGACTGCTGGGAATGACTCCATCTGCCAAACATAACCTGCTCCAGGTCATGGGGTATAATGGCTGTGCTCTTTTGTGCTGCAAACAGCATAGAATCATGGAATCTCCTGAGCTGGGCCCACGAGGTTGAGTCCAGCTCCTGGCCCTGCACAGGACAACCTCAACAGTCCCACCCTGTGCCTGGGAGCAGGGTCCAAATGCTCCTGGAGCTCTGGCAGCCTTGGGGCTGTGACATTCCCTGGGGATCCTGTTCAGTGCCCCAGCATCCTCTGGAGGATGAACCTGTTCCTGATATCCAACCTAAACCTCCCCTGACACAGCTCCAGCCATTCCCTCAGGTCCTGTCACTGCCACCAGAGAAGAGATCAGTGCCTGCCCCTCCTTCTCCCCTCAGGAGGAAATTGCAGACAGGGCTGAGGGTCAAGGTCTGAAACGTGGGTTTGGCGAGAATTGCAAGAGGACGGTGAGCAGGACATCCTTGATGATGCCTGTTGCTCCTCACAGGCATCCAAGGAGCCAGCTGATGCCCTCCTGTCATCACCTCCATCTCCTCCATCAGCTCTCCTCTTCTTGCTGCTTAGAGGACAAGATGCCAGCGTTGGGAAGAAATCAGTGAGGTGCCACCACAGCCTTACGTGGACAGAAGGTGAGTGGAGAGGGGAGGGGAGCAGCAGAGCCAGGATCAGGAGGTGAGGGAGGGGCCAGAGAGAAGGACAGCATTGGGGAACATCCAAGGTTTCAGCGTGGAGCAGAAACATCAGTCAGCACCTGAACCGTCTGTCACAGGCACCTTCCAGTGTGGAGGTAAGGGGACAGTAAAAGTTCAGAAAAGGCCAAATCCTTCCCTCCATCCCCCCAGGAGACACTGGGGCGTGTGCTTACAGCTTAAAAAAGAGGATGGAGGAAATGGAAAAAGCTCGGGGTGGTTTCAGTGGATCAGTCCCAGAGGCAGCTTTAGAGACACATCAGCTGCAGAGGCTTCAGGGAGCAGCGTTTGGGAGGGGCACATCACACACAGCTTTGGCCTCAAGCTCTCTACAGGGTGATCCAGCAGCTTTATGGCCTCTTACAGGCTCACAAGCAAGGCTGGGGGATCATCATAACCCAGCGCAGGATGGACTTCCATGTGCACCTTGTTGGGAAGGGGCCAGTTCTCCCAGCACAGCTCCAAAACAACGAGTCCCTTCGGCAAGAACTTGGCTCTCACCACTCTGTTATTTTTATTAGCTTCCTAAAATACTGAGCACTTCAGAGCAGAAACAGATGGGCAAAGATACCCGGTGCTACAAGCTCTCATTTTAACGTTAAATGTAATGCATATTTTGGAGAATGAGTGGAAAAGACAGCTTGGAGGTTGCAAAGGACAGTCTTTGCCGGAACATAACAACATCTGTGTGCCGTTGCTGCTCTGTCATTTTATCCACTTAACTACCTGCTTTGTGTTTTTCTAATTCACTTTAAGCCAAAAAATACAGGATTTTACATTGAAGGCTTAAGGTCAGGGAGCTACTAACAGATACAGCTAATTTATACCCTCTAAATATGACCTTAACGTGGGAGCTCTGAGACAGGATACAGTTTAGCCTTTAGGCACTTAATTTTCCCCAGAAATGTTTCTAAAGCTGGGATGGTTATAAAGGTATTACCAAGGTTCGTGACCTTTCCTGAGGAAGCTGCATCCAATTTGAAGCAAACCTGGGCTGTTCAACAGGTTCACAAGAAACTGGAGCTCAATAGAAAGTTCATGATTCTTATTAACATTACTTTTTGGAAACCTATCTTTTAAGGAAATCCTAGTAATGTGCTAAAAATTCAAAGAAAGTGGTAACACCAAAACCAGGTGAGTACAACTATAACTTACATAGTCCAGACTTCCTGCTTTTAACTTTGGGATCCAAAGTTTTTAGTGAAGTTTGACTATTTCATAACATTATTTATCAATCCACTACAGTAACATGTGTTGAACAGTTCAAGAAAATGATATTCTGGGCAATACAGAGAGCTGACAACCATTTCCAGATGGTTCAAGGCACCAGATGTGGCATTTCCTCTGTCGAGATAGAGGGCACACAGAGATGAAGTGAAGCTTCACAGGGTCTCACAGAAAAATCTGTGTCAGATTTGGGAGTTAATTCTGGGTCTGGTGTGTTAAATCCACTGGGTTGTTGTCAGCTGGAGTGTTTGTAGGCAGGCCAACGTGTGGGTCTGTGCATAATGTAGGGAGTCGGGCATTTTCAGGTAGGATTGGGCTTAATTCTCACCTGGTGTAGACAGATCCAACATTTCTGACTGTACTGAGCATCAACAAATCCACAGCTGTGACAAAGCCTCACATTCCATTCAGTCAAAAAGCCCAGGAAGAAACTCAGGGCATCTCCAGTGAAACCTGGGCTTGATCAGGGCCCCATCAAACCTTGAGTGTCCTTGTTTGCTGAAGCAAAGGCATCAAGATGTCACAGGGGGTCACTGGTGGGGCAATATCTGCCACATTCAGCATCCCATCTGTGACTGTTCCCTGCTGCCTTGTGTCTGCGGAGACACAATAAAGATGCTCTTACACCTGCCAGGTTCAGCAGAAAGGAAGGAATAATGCATGGATTTATTTACATTATCTCATTCTTATACACGTCCCAACTCCACAAGGGATTGGAGAACATGTCACTTCCTTCTCAATCCCACTGGAGAAGAAAGGTGCTCATCAAAGTTGTCATATCACAAAAGGAACAAAAAACAGAAAATACCGTTAAGTAAACACTGGCTATTATTTACATAAATCTGTGTGAGAAAGAATCTGACTCCAAGGTTAAAAACAGAAGGCTTACAAAACCAGGGCAACACTGCCTCACCAGCCAGTGCCTCTGGATGCTGCAATTCAAAGCACTTGAAGCTGTCAGAGCCCTCCCAGAGCTGAGGTACTTCAAGGACTGATCAGCTGGGACTCTTCTCGTTAATTGGTTTTGTGCTGTGTTTTTAAGCAGTTCTTTGCCTGGCCCTGGCTGTTCTCCCTCCCAGGTGGAAGCTCAGCTCTGGGAGGCAGAGCAGCAGCTTCGGCCTCTCGCTCACACTCCTCTCTCCTGTCTCCAGGCAATGGTGGGGATTGGCAGGCAGAAAAGTGCCGTGCTTGACTTCCCACCAGCAAAGCCTGCAGCCTCTGAGGGCTTTGTTCTGTCCCTGGCCCTTCCAGGAGTGCTGCACTGGGATCTCAGCAGCCTGAGGGCTGCACCAGAGCCTTTCCCCATCACTGCAACGCTGGGTTCAGCATAAGCCCCACAGTCCATAATAACTCCGGGAAGGATCTCAGAGAATCAGAGGACCGTGGAATGTTTTGGGCAGGAAAGAGCCTTAAAGATCATCCAGTCCCAACCCCCCTGCCATGGCTTGGCAGTTCAGCTGATCAGATTTAAAGATCTGGTTTAGGGGGAGCTGGACAGGGCTGCAGGTTGCAGTGAGATCAATTCCATTACAGTCAGTACAAGCAGAGCTCAAATATGGGTTAGGGCAACCTGACTGGCACTGAAAGATCTTCAGGAGTGAAGTGGAGATAAAGAGGAAACCGATCAAACACCTCTCTCTAATCTACATGCCTAATACCTTTCAATCCTGAAGTAAACCTCCTTAAGGGCTATCAGAGGACTGGCTAAGCACCACTTGAGGGTCAGGGATGCCTTTTAGCAGTTCAGCACCTCCCTTTTAGCAGGTCAGCACCTAGTAAATTCAAGTCTGAACTCACTTGGTGCTTCTGGTCCAGCTCTCATACAAATTTCCATTTGCATGGCATCACCTTCCACTTCACGGGGATGAGGGAGGATGAGACGAGGCAGCTCTGTGCTTATCCAAGTGAAAACGTAAAGATCTGAGCAGCGACAGGGAGCTGAACTGCCTTCGATCCTTGGATTGATTTTTTCTCCTCTCAGCACTGCCGCTCCTAAATTCCCGGAGCTCTCACTGCACACAAAGATTGATGCTCTGCTCCTTCCTAGCTGCTGTGTGCCAAAACTCTGGGATGGCTGTGGAAAGGAGCTGAGCAGTGCCCTATAGCACCCCTGCAGTGCTGTTTAATGCTCACCTGTCCTAATGCTGAGCTTGCCCCTGGGTGAGGCTGTGGTGGGGCTGGGCCGTGTTCTGTTTGTGCTCTAAAAGCTGTTTCTCTCCCAGATTCTCTTCCTTTTGCATTCTTGAGTTGGTTTCTTGTTATTCCAGCAGCAGTAATTTTGTGACAGATACTTAGGAATCTCCGTGTAACACACCTTTGGGACAGGAAGGAGTAAGGAAACACAACTCGAGCTGCAGCAGTGGTAACTCCACAAGAAACACCCTTTTTTAATAGCACTCTTCATTGTCACAAGGGATTTGTGATGCTGGCATGTCCTGACAAGAAAAGAAAACTACAAAAGAAATTCAGCTGTGGTTCATGAAGATAAATCTATGATTACAAATGTTATTTTCCTGCAGGACACACTTGGGAGGAAAAAGGCAGGTTGTTTTCAGGGAGCTGATGGCAAGCAAATTTCCCATCTGGGTAAGTACAATATAATTGTGTATTGCATGCCACAGAAGGAAGGGCTTTGCATTTAAAATTAGAGGTGTTGTCTTGAGGGGTTAGAGCAGCCAAGCACTCTGATCCTCCCACTGTGGCTTTCTGCAGTTAACACCCAAAGGGACAAATGGTGACTTGATCCTGTTTGCTGTTTTCCTTCTTATTATTCCACTGACTTGACCAAGAGATAATTTAATCCAGCACCCATTATGCCTGAAATCTGTGCACTGCAGAGGCATAAAAAGATGCCATATGGGTCCTTTCTCACTTTATGACCTCTCTGAAGTTCTGTGCTTTGCACATGCATCTTCCAGTCAATTTATTACAGTCGTTATTTTATAGATGTGAAACCCAGCACAAGATCAAAGAGCTTGAACAAAATGTCTTGTGGTGATTCTGGTAACAAACCCCAAATATGTTACAAATGTGGGTGAGTTCCACCTCAAAGTGCTGCAATGAGGAAATCACTCAACAAATACTTAACGATGGAGCTTGGATAGAACTGGAAGGAGATCTAAAAACTGAAATTGCTGCTGTTCATATTAGAGTTGGGATATATTTGCAAATACTACTGAAGCTCACTCCTCTCCTCCCTGTCTAGAATGCCACCTGGTTTAGGAACACGGATGTCTTAGAGTGGGAAAGAAGGGAAAAAAATCAAAATCTGTTTTTGTTGGGAGTATGAACTGACCACAGATGTGATACAAACGACTAAATTCTGAGTTCTTTAGGGCTCCTGCTGTGTTTGTTACAGAGGCTTTGTCACAGCTGTCCCTGTGCTGGCAGTGCTCCCAGGTGCTTCAGGGCTGTCTCAAACCTAAACAGAGGAGGTCAAGGTGAGCTCCACATCTTGCTGTGTCCACGGATCCAAAAAGCTTCAGCCAGCTGGACGAGAGGAAGGTGGTGATGGGCAGACAGTTCCTGGAACCCAGTTTCTGATGATGACTATCACTCTTAAGAGCCATTGTGTCTATTTCGTAGGGCACTGGTTGTTTCTCCAAGGGAAGCTGGCACTGGCACAGGAGATCTCTGCACCCTGTCATCTTCCATGGCCTTTCCAGGGACGTTCAACCCTCTCTCTGAGAAGGTTTCTATAAGGAAGAGCCCCTGGTTTGTCCTAAAGGAGGCACCACGAACCCACACTGCAGCTGGGCTGCCCTACCCCGTGCCATGGAGTGCAAATTTGGCCTTGGTTCCACTTAAAAAAAACGTGAATTTCACCTGTCTCAGGTGGAAATGTTTGCTGCCAGCTCCAAACGTGCATACAAGGCAAAGTAACACCAACGAGAATTCCTGCTGCAGCTTAAATCCCCAATTTAAATGCAGCCCAACTGTTTGCAAGCCCAGAGTTAATGGGCTGATGTCAAGAGGTGATGATGAGTGTGCCTGCCCTGCTGAAGGTGCCTTGTTACCCGTAATTTGTGTGTTTTAAACCTGAGACAATATCAGCAAAGTTAAACATGTTGATTCAGTGGAATCTGGTACCCAGCAGAAACGTATCTCTTGGATGAAGCACTCCAAAAATAAATTAACAGCTTTTCTTTGACATTTCCTGCTCACTAATACCAAAATCCAAACAATAACATTCGGTTTTGTCAGAGTGAAATAGCTGTCACCAGTGCAGCCTGAAAAGGAATTTAAAAATGTTTTCCATAGGATAAAAAAATTCCAATTTTCAGCGACCTCATTCATACTTTTTAATGACAACCTGAATGAAAATTAGAGTGTTGCAACAAGCCCTACATACAAAATCTCTGTTTACCCGGCGAATGCGAATATATTTGAATGTCATAATGGAATAATCTGATTTTATTAGTCACTCTGTGGAGAATATGATAAATGCTGAAGTCTAGCCAAGTTCTGTTAGTGCTGATGGGCTTATCTGGGCTTAGTCTGATCAGTGTCTTAAATGTGCCAGAGAGATGCAGAGAATTCGAGGCTCTGACCTAATTTGGTCTGTTCCACCTGGACTGCACTTGCACGCTTTTGAGCTCAGGGAAAGATTTAACAATTTATCAACGTGCCAATTAGAGATAGTTTTGCAAGGCCTATTTCCATCACTTTGGACCAAAAACGTTGTGAGATTTGCACAACTCTCAGCCTGGATTCAGCTCGGAGTGAGAATTCACAATCTGCTCCGGGGCCCAGATGCTTCCCTCTGCCTTTGGCACCGTGAATTCCTTCCCCTGCTTAAAATACTCCCCATGTTCCCACAGGCTCTTGCAACTTGCTAAAAGTTTGTTGAAATCCAGGCATCCCAGAATGCTGAGGCAGTCCTTAAATAATCCCTATTTAACTCAAGGGGCAGAATTCCATGAGCCCCAGGGCACTCCAGGGCTGGGCTCCGTTGCCTGAGCAGAGGCATCTGGTGGCACTACCCCACATGGGGACCCGTGGGTGGCTGCCAGGGAGGGGACAGGATTTAGGAGAAGCAGCAGAGGCTCCTGAGGCTGGGCAGGATCCACTCACAGTGCCTGAGATTACAGTAGGTGCTAAACTGGGAGCTGAATAGGGCTGCACATTTCCACATTTTCCTGTTAAAACCTTTCTGAAAAGGTCTTTTCCCTCCCATCTCATTTTTTCTCTTTATTTGCCCATGCAGAGCTCATGCAGCCAAATTTTCCTTTCTGCATCCCCTAACAGTGAGATTTATTTTCAGAGCCTGTAACTGGATCTGGCTGGGAACAAAGATGTTTGGGAGCGAGTTTACACTGGAGAGTTTTTCCCAGGTTTGTTTTTGGTTTTGTCTTTCTTAAATTATCAGTAGGATCAAACCAAACCCCAGAATGTGGATATTTCATGCTTAAAACTTGACCAAATCTGGTTTTCACTCGTAACTGTGTGACTCATCTGTAATTCTCTGGAAGTGAAGAGCAAGTGAGGTGGCAGCTCTGCCACCTGTTCTACCTCACCCAGCTCGCTTGTCTTGTTTCTTTTATTTGTTGTGAGTGCTAATTAGAGGCAGAGAGACTCTTCCAGTGGATGAATAATTCTTCTCCCTCCCATTTTAGCATCAAGTGAACGTCTCCTTGGAGAAAGCTGCCTCTTTCCATTGCCTGGGAAACTCATTTAGGCCAAAGTCTAAACTTAGGGTAGATAAATTTCCTCTAAGTGACTTGACCAGGGTTTTCCAGGGGGTCAGTGGCAGAGGAAGGAGTGAAACTTGTGTCTCCTGCAATCCAATGCACTTTATCAACCATTTCTGCTTGAAATCAGCCTAACTTGTACATACAGCATGACCAAAACTCTTAGAAAGATCTCTGCCATGGCAGTTCTAGTCTGGAGAGTGAAAATTAGAAATGTTGGGGATTTATTTATTTATATATTTATTTTTTATGCATTTTTTAACATGCCAGGATCATCTAATGGGAAAAAGTCAGTGGCAAAACAAAGAGGAAATTCCATTCAGGAGAGGAGTCTGATTCTGTGTGGTATCAACACCTGAGTGAAAGATAACTTATCAAAAACCAGGCAATTTCAGTTCATTAATAATGTATGTGCACCCTCCAAAACGCACTGTTGTGGGAAAATTAGCAAATATGTCAACAAACTCATCAGGAGTGCTGCTGTAATTGAGTAAAGGATCCTGTTGTTCATCTGAAACACAAAACTAATTCAGAAAGAAACCTCACAGCCAGGCACCGAGGAGGGCGTGATTAGCACATCTAAATGTGTGCTCAGACTCATTTCTGGGCTGACAATTTCGATTTAAACACTCTCAGTCATCCCCTCGTTCCTCACAGGTGACATTCACACCTTCTTAATCACGTCTGGTCAGGCAAGAGTCAATGCTAAGGTCATTCATCAAAGCTATAAGGCAGGAAAAAGGATCAATTTTATTACTTACTGCAGCTCTCCCAGGCTGGCCCTACAGCCCAGCTCAGCTCTGAGGGGCATTGTCAAGGGTTGGATATTGTCAGGGGTTGGATACTGGGATACCAGAGTTGTCCCTTTTCACTTGTAGAATTCATGACTCAGTTTCCAAAGCGGTTTACTTAGAATTATAGAATCCCAGAAGGGTTTGGGTTGGAAGGGATCTTAAAGATCATTTAGTTCCACCCCCCTGCCATGGCAGGGACACCTTCCACTATCCCAGGTTGCTCCAAACCCTGTCCAACCTGGCCTTGGACACCTCCAGGGATGGGACAGACACAACTTGTCTGTGCCAGGGCCTCCCCACCCTCACAGGGAAGGATTTTGTCCTAATATCTAAAGTAAACTTGCCCATGGCTGCACAGGAGTAAAATAAATTTCCCCAGCCATGGCTCTGCTGTGGGAAACCAGCCTGCAATAGCTGGTAGGTTTTAAATTGATCAGCTCACTGCCTTTTATTCCCCAGGGACCAGATTTAGGAATGATGCCATGAGGTGAGCCAGGGTAAGAGCGACACTGGAGGGAGAAGGGCTCTGCTTCCTGCTTAAATTACCAATTAAATTCCTGCTCCTACTTCAGACTTAAATATCTAGACTCATAGGATAGAATCATAGAATCACAGGCTCATTCATGCTGGAAAAGACCTCCAAGATCACCAAGTCCTTCCTACTGGGATAAACCTCTCCCCAGTCCTGTCGAGAGAGCTGCAGCACTGTGGGAAGGCTGTGAACTACTCCTGAAGCTGTGTGGGAGATGGTGCCCTGAACTTTTATAGATGCCTGGTGGGGTTTTTGCAAACTGTCTTTGAAGCACTGCGGAGGCTTCACACAGTCACTAACCAAGATTTAATCACGTCCAGTCCAAATTGTCACCACTTCTAAGCAAAAAAGACCTAATTGCAGTTCCTGGCCATCAGGCAAAGAGTCCTGTCCATACGAGAAACAGCAAATAGTCCTAAAAATGCCTTGTTATGGTCAAATCTGGCTGCTAGAAATTAGCACAGCTTGATTATTACTTACATGCTTTGAGTGTCAAACACCAGCTGAGACCCTGTAGCTGGAAGCTCCTTGCTCTTCTGGCTTTTTCTGGGCGGTGAGAAATGTCAGTGTCAAGCTGAGCAGGGCCAGCTAATGAAGGCATCTCTCTCTAGAGGGGGTGATGCCTTTCTGCTGGAGGAAATCTGTTCCTGTGCACGGAGAGAACCATCCTTATTGCTTCCTGATGTCTGGGTGAAATGGGTTCACCTGCCCCGGGGCCAGCAGCTTCCTGAGCCACTCGTGCCTTTGCAAATGCTTCAGGTGGAGGGACAGCAGTAAGATGCAGCTAGGAGCACTGAGGGGGAAGGAAATGAGCTGCCACCACCCCTGCATGCTCTGCATGAAGTGGGACACCTGGACAGATCTGTGTCCCCACTGAGGGGGCGGTACAATCCAGCCACTGCTTCCCTGGGGAATTAATTTTTTTTTTTTTTTTATGCTGGAATATGCTGAATCAGAAATAACAGAAGATTTTTTTTTTCCTACTCACAGCCCTTGACCTTGTGTTATCTTCCCTTTAACCTTATTTTTTCATGATCCCGAATCACCTCGTGGAGAAAGATCCAGAAATTTCCCACCACCAGTATCTGCGGCTCCAAACTGCCGCACCTCCTACACAGGGCAAATCTCAGCCCCTGGCTGCATCACCCCTCGAATCTGAGGTAGGACTCACTCTTAATTTCCCAGCTCATCTTATTGATTACATCTTAATCAATCTGATTGACTGCATCTTAATTAATTAGATCAGCAAATCACCCCATTGGATGCAAAAATGCCAACACATGCAACCATGATGGTTTTCAAGTACTAACCCATAGGGGCAGCTAAAAACCCCAAATAAGGGCTCTATCCACCTGAAGTTGCCTCTCCCATCTTGCAATGACCTTGCAATCTCTTTTCTGCTTCCCTCTGCTCTGGGCTGGCATCGGGCACAGTTTGTCACCTGCTCTTGCAGCCTATTTGGGAAGAAATCAATGTTTCATGGGCAAAGAACCATCTTGTAATCATATTTCCTATTGATTAGGAAATTCTGGAGCAATATTCCACGGATGGTGTCTGCAAGGAGTCCCCAGCTGGTGACCATGACAATGAATGTACCACTGGGACCACAGTACTTAGGAGGTACAACACAACTCTGTGATCCAAATGGCTTTTGGTTGAATGCCACAAGTGGTCCTGTTTTGTCACTTGAGTGGAGTGGCTCAGAGAATTGGGAAGGGGTTGTGTGATTATCCCTTCTTCTCTCTCACCCCCACTCCCTCTGCTTGTGCTGCAAATTCAAAGTGGGCCAGAAGAGAATGACTGAAGCTCTCATTTTTGTATTGATTTATGTCATTTATTCCTACTGCTTATCATCCAAGGCTTTTTCTGTATCATAGAACTATGATCCAGGTTGCTTTTTTGTTCAAAGACTGATTATTTTTTGTTGCATAGGACTGTTCTTCTGTGGGAACAGAATCCACAAGTCTTCGATTTGTGATCCAATATTGCAAATAACAAACCTCAGTGACTCTGTGGCTTGGCAGTGGCTGCAATTTTGTTAAAATTCTTCAAATCCCTCCCAGTTTTCCTGAGATGACTTCAGTCGTGCTTGTCACCTTTTGTTTTCCTGCTGTCCTTCTGGAAAAAGAAAGGACCAGGGTGACCATAGAGCTGCCAACTCCAGTTTTCCAACCCTCTTCCACAGAAGTGCTTAGTTCCTTTTGAAATATATTTTTATTATCTGTGTTTCCCATCTGGCTTACAGTTTTGAGCTGCCACACGAAAGGAAACATAGCCTAAAGGCGTGGCCTGTTATCTGTGGTTGCACAAATTTCTTCTCAAAACACACTCAGGCCTTGACTGTCTCCTGTAGCGTTGCCTGATAATCAGCATCAGTGTTCAAACATCTCAGAGGCTCAGATTTTGGGCCTGCAGAATCGCCGTGCAGTTGCCTTAAAATGGTTGTGAAATGGATTTTTGGTCTTTACAGACTCAAAGGACTCTTTGGTCACCAGATAGGGCAGGTACATGAACAGCTTCCTTTGGGTTTTCCCACTGTGATGGGCTCCACACACCAGGCTCCCCTTCACCCTGGAGCTGTTGGGCTGCACACAGGAAAAACTCAGGGAATTTGACCTGTTAAGGCATCTTTAAAATTTGTGACTCCTCAGTGACTTTATTTCCCACAATTTCTGGTAATCTTGCGCTCACAGAGGCCGCCGAGAGGCTTTGCTGGCCCCATCCTCTCATGATCTTTGTGGTGCATCTTTGCTTCAGAGCTTGGAGGGAATAACAGCAGTAGGTCTGTGAGGAAGCTGTGAAAACTTCCCTCAGCTCAGCATCTCCCCCAAAATTCTGCTTTCTAGCAGACATCTCCAGGGAGGCGAGATTACTCTTGGTGACTCACGGTGAAGAGGCTCTCAAGAAGTCCCAGGAAATGGTCTTTGAAGAGCTGGGAGCATCCAACAGCTGCAACAGAAAATGAGCACATTTAGCTTTGATGTGTTTTGATGCAGGACCAGTAATTTCATTTTTGGCATTATTATGGAAGCAAAACATGTTTTAACAGGGCGTAATTTATTTTTAAAAGGAGAGCAAGAATGTTTACTGTCTTCCTGGTAATGCAATTGGGCTGTCCCACGATCATCTATCAGGCGTGACAGCATCTCCCATCTCTATGCAGATTTGTTATTTAAGCAAATTTCCTGTAGGTGCAGAAGGGGAGGGGGTGTTCTTTCTTTTAGTGTACACCTATAATTTATTTAAATCAGAGCCTTCTTGCGGGGAAGTAAAAATAAAATCTTTGTTTCTGCTGCGTGACAGGAGCAGAGTTTGCAGAGACAGTCTCGTTTCTCATCTCCTGAGAGACAGCGTTGGCAGGGTGGGACCTTCTGTGCTGCCCCTCTGAAATCACCACACACCGAGGCTTTGATCCACAGAGCCATAACCAGGGTTTAGAGGCTTTTTCCCTGGGCCTAAATATTCCCAGCTCTTCCAGTTTCTGATGTTCCTTTCTCTTGGGAAGGATGGTGAGGAGCAGGCAGAGGGCTTAGGGGCCCTTTAGAATCACAGAGGCATGGAATCATTAGGGTTGGGAAGTCAGGGAATCGTTAGGGTTGGAAAAGACCTTTAAGGTCATCGAGTCCAACCCTTAACCCAGCACTGCCACGTTCGCCACTAAACCCTGGCCCCAAGTGCCACAGACACACATTTTTGAACACTTTCAGGTGTAATGACTCCACCACCCTCCTGGGTAGCCTGACCACCCTTTCAGTGGAGAAATTTCTCCCTGTTTAAGAGCTGGCCTCACACCCTGCTCGTACAGGCTCAGTTACCAAGCTAAATTCCAAAAAAGCCTGACAAACACCTCACTAATTTTCTCTCCCATCTTTCACCTTCCCAGCGTCTCTGCACAAAGCCATGGAGTTAAATCCTTGTGCAAGCAGTGGCAAAATTCCCATCGACTTCAGCGGGGTCAGGATTTCATCTTAGACCTAATATTGCCTTTTAAATTCCCTTCTAATTAAATTAGTGAGCTGAACTGTTCTCAGTGGTGCATTGAGAAAGAAAAGTTCTTTCCACTGCAGGAAATGGCAAGTTCAGTCCTACGTCCTGCACTATTTATAGGGGACCCACATCCTCCATCCAGCCTTTAATGCTGGTGAACTTCCATGACTTCTTACCAATGGGAACCTCTTTCCACCTCAAGCTGCTGGAAAGGATTAGCCCATAATTAAATTTCTTCAGTGAAAGGCCATCTTCGGCGTATGAAAAATCTGCCCTTTTGAGAACTGATCATTTCTCTGCTCAGTTACAGTGAACCTACAGACACTAAATCAGAATAATTACACAGTGATGTACATACTTCTGTTTTGTTTTTGCCAACACCGAGTGAATTAACAGGTTTAATTTTCTTTTGTGGCACTCAGTTTGACTAGTTGATGTTATCTGGGAACCTTGCCCAGTGTGTAAGACATTCTGCATCTGTCAGACAAGAAATACCTACAAACAAACTCATCCCCTCTGTTCTCCGTATCTGAGCTCATGAAGAGAACGTGTTCAGAGTGAGCATCCAGAAACCTGACGAGGAACACGAGAAACCTGAGCCTCAACCATCCAAAACAGGGGAATTCCATAGATTTCTTCCGACCTTTTTTTCCCCTGCAGCAGATGAAATATTTATTGCTCAGCAATTGCAGAAAGAGTAAGTGTTTTGCATGTTTTACATATTTTGCATCCCGAACTCCTATTTCCCCTGGCACACATTAAGAGGGCAGCAGAATTACCAGGCAGTTCTAATGAGCCAAGAGGTCATAATTTATAGATCTGCCTTGAGAGACACAGGCCTTGCCATCTGTGCTGCACTTTGCTGGGTGTGAACCTTAGTTCAGGAAACCTGATTTCCCACTCCTTCGAGGCAAGCAATTTCCTTCTGCTACCTCGTGGCACCAAACTCAGCCCGGCTCTTCATCTGCTGCTCTTGGCTGCTGCCCTCAGAGCACACCTGGAGGCTGCAGGTACAGAAACACCCCGTTAGTCTCTGGGAGACTGTGTGAATTCCCCATGTTCATTTGGCAGAATCCATTCTCTTCAACCTGGATGTGGTGAGAGATGTAGAGAATCACAGAGCCCCAGAATATCCTGGGTTGGAAGGGATCACCATCCCTAGAGGTGCTCAAAGCTGTGTGGATGTGGCCCTTGGGGACAGGGTTTAGTGGTGACCATGGTGGTGCTGGACTAATGGTTGGACTGGATGAATTTTAGGGTCTTCTCCAACCCTAACAATTCTACTCAAGGATCACTGTGTCCAGCTCAAGGCCCTGCACAGGACAACCCCAAGAATCCCACCCTGGGCCTGAGAGCATTGTCCAAACACTTGCTGAACTCTGGACGCTGAGAGATATTGCCCCGAGCTCACCTGAAAATGTAGTCAGCCTTGCTGGTTTCTGAGGGGAAAAAAGGAACGGGCAGCAAGCAAATGTTGCACTTCAGAGGGTTCAATTCCGTATTGGATATTGGTGGATAAAAGACACGTTTGCAGCAGAAGGGAGTCCAGGCTCTGGCCATATCATCCATTTCAACTTTGCTCGCCAGAGATGTCGTCCCAGCACCTGGACAGAGAGGTCAGAAGTGCCCCAGCAAAATTTTCACAGATTTCGCAGATTATTTGGAGTCAGAAGGGACCCACAAGGATCATCCTCTCCAGCTCTTCACAGAATAGCCCATACGGGGGTGGAACCCACAACCTTGGTGTCATCAGCACTGTGCTCTGACCAGCTGGCTGTGCTGATACCTTTGCAATTCATTTGTGTGACAATGTGCTCCTGAGGCCCCACACACCAGCATTCAGCTGTGTGCCCCCAAAATCTCAGAACTATAGAATTATTAGGGTTGGAGAAGACCCTAAAATTCATCCAGTCCAACCAGTAGTCCAGCACCACCATGGTCACCACTAAACCCTGTCCCCAAGGGCCACATCCACACAGCTTTGAGCACCTCCAGGGATGGTGACTCTCCTGGGAAGCCTCTTCCACTGCCAGATCACCTTTTCAGTGAAGAAATTTTTCCTAATATACTCAATTTTTCCTAAATCTCTCATGGCACAGCTTGAGGCCATTTCCTCTCATCCTGTCACTTGTTATCTGGGAGTAGAGACCAATCCCCACCTGGCTATGCTTTGTAAACAATTTCCAAGGAAAAGAACTGTTCTAATTCCCTCCTAAAGGAATATTAATACCACGTTCAGCTTCTTTAGAGCTGTGGCCTTTGCTGATGGCGAATGTTTGAAGAGCCAGTGGGAGCCAATTCACCCTAGGGTGGAGCATGTTCCCAATGGAATTGCCAGCAGAAACACAACCATGCCAAGAAATGAGCCTGCCAGGCTTCTGCTCTGTGGGGATTCCGGGGCATTTGTGCACTGGGAGACTTGCTGGTATCTGATCCTGCTGGGAAAAAAGCATGGAAAAAACAACAACCTCCATCCCAGGAGCTGTGTCCAGCCATACCACAGCAAAAGTCCTTACCCTGAGGTAAGGCTTCACTGTCCAGTGATGCCACCAGGTGAGAAATCCTGAAAAGCCCAGATTGCCCCTGGCTCAGCCACTCCCAGGCAGTCCATGGGCAGGTTTCCATCCCACAGGATGGAATCCATCCTTCCCGTTCCCACACACTGTCTGTGGGCAAGGGAAGGGTGTGCTGGCATCAGGCGTGGAGGTGACTTGTTCATCATTTCTCCTGCAGCACTCACAGAGCAGAAACCCACTGTGTTCCATGCTATGTTATCCCAATTAAAATGTGGGGTTTTTTTCCCCAAAGGAATTACAAACCCCAAGCTGTACCCTCTCTTTCTCTTCAGCACTGGAGGGAGATGATGCTCTATAACCAATCTGCTCTTCTAAAAAAAAAGTTTTCCATGAGCTCTGTGGGTTCCGTGGCATGTTTTCTGTATTCCGTATTTATTTTTCACTCCTGCCTGCAGCATCAGTTGGAGATAATTGCTCTTTCTTTGTCATCATGCAAGGTGAGCTGGCTCCCCGGTGTGCTTGAGGACCTTCAAACACTTCCCAGCTATTCCAGGAGCAAGACAGAATGCATTGCAAAATAGTTGCTCGCCACCCCCAGCAGAATTTGAGGAAATACAAGATGACAGATTATTCAACCCCTAGGTAGGCCAATTAAAGGGGAAAAAAAGCCCAGCTCAGCAGCAAAGGCTGTGCTGTTATAGCTGGGAAAGGATTGCTTGAAAAAAAGGACTTTGGTGCCATCTGATTTTTGGAAATTAATAGTTGTAGTGGGACTGGCTTAGAACAATGTCTTTTTTTTTGAAAGGAAACTTTGCTCTCCCTAGAATTGCATCTTGTGGCAGCGTGAGGGAGCGATGGGGAAATCGTCCTGCCTTGTTCCCAGCCAAGTTTTGCCCATCAGCTGGAGATCCTGGTGCCAGTCAGTGTCAACTCCGGGGACAGCTAAGAGACATCCCTTGATCATGTGGATAAATGCACCCCAGGAATGGGGTGAGTTAGGTGGATTTTGGAAGTATCGCCAAAATGTTGGTTTGAGAAGTTCGTGAGTAGAAACAGGAGCTGAAGCTTCTGGTTTGCCATCAGAGAGGTTAATATTATACTGTCCCTTCACTGAAAGAGTGGTTAAGCTTTGGAACAGGCTCGCCAGGGAAGTGGTGGAGTCACCAGCTCTGGAAGTGGTGAAAAAGCGAGTGGATGTGGCAATTTGTGATCTGGTTTAGTGGGCACTGTGGAATTAGGTCAAAGGTTGGACTCGATCACCTTGGAGGTCTTTCCCAGCCTTACTGTTCCTGTGATTCTCTGAGTGGCTCAGCCATTGCCCTGTAAGCCTCCTTCCGAAATCTGAGCAGTGAAATGGGCCCGTATTTTCCATCTGAGAAGCGAAGCACAAAGGTCAGCCCTGACAGGAACTGCTGTAGTTCTGCACATCCCGGGAAAGAGAACGATCCCTCCAAAGGCTGGGGCTGCTTCGGATTGAGGGCCACAGCTGGGGCCCTTCCCCTCATCCCTGGACAAACACCACATCAGCAGTTGCAGGGGGAGTGTTGCTGTGCTCAATAAAGAATCCATCGCTGCATTCCAGGCAGAGCATCCAATAACTGGGAAAACATTCTGCGCTCATAAAACCCAGTGATAACTAAAACACAAAGCGACTGAGGCTGAAGCAGCTCTACTCCAGCCCTATAAAACGAGGAGTCACACAGAGATTTGGAAAAAGCCTTTTGTTCCCCCGAGCTGGCAAGTGTTGCCTCAAGCAGTAAATCCCAAAGCCGGGAAGCCTGGGGGTGCTGCCTTGGGAGCTGTAAGTTTAGCTGTGATAACCCAGAAAAGGGCACGGCGGTGAGTTAATGCAGACAGGCTCCTGCATTACACACGGCCTCGTCATCCCTCAGACAGCCGGGGGCACAGCAATCACATCCACATCGCCTTGCCAGTCACCAGAGGTGTCAGTGCTCCAGCTGCTGACCCGATCCTTCCAGTGCCCATTGCATCACTGCCCTCTGGCTCCCATGTAAAAGTCATTACTGGGCTGCAGAGATTCTCTGCCTTTTCCTTTTTAGGCAAAAACAAACAAACAAATAAAACGTTCAGCTTTGCCTGCGTGGTCTCTTTGTGGTTTTGAAGAGGAAGGGGAGTGGTGGGGATTTTTTTTTTCCCCAGTCCCTGCCGTGAAGTGTTTCACTCGCTTTTCCCAAAGTGCTTGTGATTTGAGGCAAGACCAAAACAACCCAAAACTATTAAAAAGTGCTAATCTTTCAGCCAGTCTATCTGATAGACACATGAAAGAGGGACATGTCTTTATTTGTCATGCACTAGGGCCAAAATTGCACTCCCTACTGTAGAATTGATCTGTTTTGCAAGTACTGGCAGGACAACAGAGAAACTTTTTAAAGCCTGTGGCTCAGTTTATAAGAATAAATGCAAAACATATAAGAAAGGTATGAAGAGGGAGCTGGATTTTTCCTGCTGTTTTGCAGAGAAAGGTCACAACAGTGTTCCTGTGGTCTGATTCTGGTTTTGCCTCAGGGCTTTACAGCAGCAATGCCTTGGAGTGTCCCACATCTTGAGCTTCCATGTTAATTCTTCTCAGAAATAACACAAAAAGGCTCCAACCATTTTCTTCACTGGACACCAAGGTTCTGGATGAAGACCTGAAATACACCAAATATCTGAGACCTCTGAAACAGCCCAGAGAAGCTGTGGCTGCCCCTGGATCCCTGGAAGTGCCCAAGGCCAGGCTGGACGGGGCTTGGAGCACCCTGGGACAGTGGGAGGTGTCCGTGCCCATGGCAGGGGTGGGACTGGATGATCTTTCAGGTTCCTTCCAACCCAAACCACTCTGTGATTCTGTGACTGAAACGAGAATGTGAGGCCTTAAACTTACCAGTTTTTCACATCTGGCCTAATTGCGTTCTCAATTTTCCCAGTACCCCCACAGAGGAGTATGAAAAATTACCTTGGTGAAGGCACCTGACGTCAACACATCCTCCTGATAGTCTGGCATTGCTGTATTGCAGATGCAGCATCCTTGTACTGTCAAACTCTTGAGGAATTCCGCCCACTGGCTCGATTATTATGCACAATGGGAGTTATTTATTCACATTAACAGGAGCAATTTGTGACTTTAAAATCCAAGTTTTGCCATCTAAGCAAAGGAAAAGATGTTTAGGTCCCACCATGGGAGACTTGGACCTCAAAGATGAATTATCTAATCCTCCCCAATTCACAAAACAGCAATTCTGGACTCTCAAGCTGACCACAAATATTTGAAATAACTGATTTGTCTCCTCAAATGAGTCATGGTGTACAATTCTCACCTATATTTTTTTAAAGATGTGATTTAGTTTCTTCAAACAGGCAAAAGAGAAACAATATAGAAACAAAAGAGGACGCAGCAAAGTTTGCTGAGAACGTTTTCCCAATGCAAATTACCACAGCACACAAATTAATCTGGCCCACAGTTCACGCCTACTGTCTGTGAAACGTTTTAAAACCATTCCCACTAAATCAATATGATAAATGCACTTAAACCTTGACTAAATAATTTGGAGGAGTAGCATCTTGTTTTTAATTACGACACCGTCACTTGGGAGCCTGAAGGCTCCTATGCAAATTCACTTCTTCATCATCTGCTCCACACCTGTCTGAGTGCTTGTCTTTGCCTCCCAGGAGACAGTGATAGTAAACAGGGGGTATTTTGGATTTCTCCTTTCCTAAGGAATAAACTGCCTTCTGTTTACCACCCTGTGCTGGGCTCAGGGACATAAACAGCCAGGCAGGGCAGACAGTGTGCAGGATCTTGCTGGTGGGTCAAATCCCAGGAATATCAGCACATGCAGGACCCAGATCTTCAAAGGACTTGACTCCTGCTGATAGAATTCGATTTTGGGGACCCGGGACATTGTTGCAAATTGATGTTCTGCACCCACGCTCATAAGTCACAAGTGAAAATTTGATTTAAGGTCTTATAGAACGTAAGTCTTTTGAAAATGTTACCACTCAGAGACACGACTTATCTCAGCCAAACAGCCTTTAAAAATGATCACAGTCTGGCTCCATGCCTGGAACCAAAATGAAAGGCAATCTCGTGGCCTGGGAAGAGCCAGACAAGCCTGGCAAGGTTAATTTTCAGCCATTTTCATCTGCTGTGTAAAGAGAAGATAAGGGAAAGACAGGAATCAGGACTAATAACAACCTGTTCTTTCTTGAAGCTTCTAATCTTCCTGTTAAGTAAATTAATTTTGATATTGGGGGATGCATAAGAAAAGCATTAAGGTTTAATTACACTTAGTGCTTTGCAGCTAAGGGCAGTGCCAAAGCAGATGTTTTTGTTGGTGACTGTGGTTTTAGCTGTGCACATCTGACAGGAATAGCTGAGGGATGTAAGAGCGACAGGACAGCCTTGCTGTTGGAAAAAGGGGAAGAACTGGACTTCTGGGGGTACACCTGCAGTGCTTGAGGTCACCTGAGTGTACTTGGACAGTGCTTTAGGAGCAGTGTGAGTATTTGGGGTGTGAGCTGCCCGTGTGGTGGCAAATCCCAGTTAATTTTGCCTGCTGCTGAAATCCTTTGCCATTTTCCCCATTTGGCAGCTGGCAGAGACACCCAGTTATCCTGCAGGGGTTAGACCTGAGCACTCCACTGCCAAAACGGGTGAGAAGAAGCAGTGGACAGACAGACAGACAGACAGACAGACAGACAGACAATGCTTCTTCTCCACTGCTGAGACTGGAAACCGTGGGAGGAGCGCTCCTGAAACACCACCTACCTGACATGAGCACTACAGTGAATAAAGAGTAATTTTGAGGGAATGAACTGGGATAAAAAGAAATGAATGGATGGATTAGTCTGGGAAAGAGGGGCTGAGGGAGCTGGGGGTGCTAAGCCTGGAGAAGAGGAGGCTCAGGGGTGACCTCGTCACACTCTACAACTCCCTGACAGGAGACTGTAGCCACGTGAGGGTTGATCTCTTCTCCCAAGCTACAGGACAAGAGAACATCATCTTAAACTGCACTAGGAGACGTTTAGGTTGGACATTAGGAAGAATTTCTTCACAGAAAGGGTCGTCAGATATTGTAATGAGCTTCCTAGGGACAGGGTAGGGTCATCATCCCTGGAGGTGTTTAAGGAAAGACTGGACGTGGCACTCAGTGCCATGGTCTGGGGGACAAGGTGGTTTTAGGTCACAGGTTGGACTCAGTGATCTCAAAAGCCTTTTCCAACCTTGCTGATTCTGTGATTCTACCTGCAGCAAGACTGAGCAGGGCTTTGCAGGGCTGTGGGGTTCCTCCCCTTCCCTGCCATTTCCAGATGAAGGCTGCCTGTTCTGGGTTTATCCCACCACAGCGTGGGCTCTGGAACAGGGGAAGATTTGTTCACAGGCAGGTGAGTGACACCAGAGAGCACAGTCACATCACTGGGACGTCTGCATTGGGGTGGGAGTCCAAGGGAGTCCTTGCTTATCCTTCTTGGGCCAGGCCAGGAGCTGCCTCACTGAGGGGCAGCTCTAGGAGACCTGGGAATATTCCAGAAGAGGGGCAGCAAGATTCCCTGGTCACACAGATCCACGAGCACCCCCAAGATTCTGCCATTTGGGGAGGAAGGAGGACAAACTCAGAGGCACCACTCCCTGAGAGATGCCTGTGTTCAGTCAGATGAATTCCTGTTCAAGAGCAGAGAGTTTTCAGCAGCTGAGCTGGAAGCAAAGCAGATGCTCAGCCCAGCCAGGAGGCCATTACTCTGTGATTATTATTTCCATGTGCCTAATTTCCAGCTCTCTGGTGCCTGTCAGTGATGGATGCTGTGACAAAAAAGTCCTCAATCCTGCAGATAACTGCAAGCACACAGGGACGTAATCCTCTGCCTTTATTCTAGTAAATCTCTATTGTTCAGGTAAACCATCTGCTCATTATCCCATATCCACACTTAGGCCCTGGAGGAATAAGTCCAAGTCAGGATAATCCACTGCTGAGCTGACAATGAGGGGTGACACGTGGTAAAATTAATTTTTTTTTATAGTTAGAAGCATTAAAAAGCCATTCAGCGAAATGAAGTTGTTGTTATCACAAATAAATTACAGTTCAGCAGGAAAGAATTACATTGAAAACCGATTGGCTGTGAAATTAATAATGTTTTGGGCAACGTGCCTGCTCTTGGCACTTCCCTGGAGTGCCAGCCTGTGGCAGTGCTCACACCAGCCCCAGATATCTGTCCACACCCCACCTTCTAGGAACGATGTGCTAAATCTTGCTCCCGGGTATCTGGCACGAATTCCCAAATACTGGAAGAAATGTGGGATCTGGGCAGAGCTCCACAGGGGACATTCACCCGTGTGGATGGCTGGCGAAACACCCGTGTGCCTCTTCCACCCTGGGAGCAGGGAGAACCTTGGAAAAGCTATTCCCACATCAGCTCTCTCTGTCCTGAGGTGTGGTCACACCAACGGGAGGAGAGGAGGATTTTATTCACCCAAAGGTGAATTTTAGCTTGAGGGGCTGGAGTTCCAGTGGCAGTGCTGTCTCTGAAGCAGCTGCCAAGAACTTGAGCAGCAGTGGCCGCATCTCCCTGGTGCCAAGTGCCCTTCCAAAAACAATTCCAGCAGCAAATGAGAGCCAGGACAGCCTCCTTCACATGGAGAGCTGGGGGAAGCTATCCCAGAATCTGTCTGTTGGTACAGGATGTGTCTTCATGCAAGGAAAACCCAGTTTCATTATACAGACCCCAGCACCCTTGGGCTTCCAGGAGATGATCCAAGTGTGTTGTGTGTGCTCAGGGTTTTTTTTTCCTCCTGTCCCATCAGAATGTGCCCATTTAGGATAATGTGAGCGGGATTTTTGCACGAGGATTTCTTTTCATCATGAACTCTCGATCCTCAGCACTGAGGGGTGGCTGTGGGGTCAGGACAGGATGGACACAACCAAAATCCTGCCCCAGCTTCAACAGCAATAGCTCCTCTCAGAAGTTTGGTTGCTTCCAGTCTCCCTCTTTGTCTCTCTGTCAGCTTCATCCTCCTGCCCATTCCATTAAGCAGGACTGATTTCCACTAAAAACTCCCCAGTGGTCTTGCTGATGTCAGAAAATCCAGTTCCTAATCCAGATTGCAGGGATACAGCAGTTAAATGCCACGGGTATGGTGTCATTAAAATAGTGCAGAGAAGGAATGTGTCCTAACGAGGCTCTTTGGAATACGTGTAACTGTGTCAGTTGATTCTCCTTCAGCAAATACCAAGCCATAAAAATGTCACTGAAGGTTATATATATATTCAGGGAAGAAACAGTAAGAACCCTCTGAGTTCACAAATCCTCTCCTCCACAACAAAAGTCTCATCTGTAGTAATCACTCATTTTTAAAGTTTTTCAAGTCTAAAATTGACTTGAAGCTATTTCTCGTTTCTTCCGTTTCAGAACCAACTGCAAAAAATTTATCTACTTCCAAATTGTCTTCGCAAACTGTCAGTACCAAAAGGCAATTAAGCTGGAGCTCAGTGAGATACGATGAAATAAAAATTAATTAGAAAACGCATGTTCCAAAAAAAAAAAAAAAAAAAAAAAGAGTTTTCTGGCAAAAATACATCTGTCTTTAAATTCAGATGTGCTGCAGGGCAAGAGCTGAGCTGTTTGACTCCACTTGTGATAATCTCATCAAACCCATGACACCAGATGAGACAAGGCCAAGTTTGCAATTCTTATTTCAGCATTCCAGGGTATCCTGGAATTCCAGAGTATCCCGTAAGTCCAGGTCATAGCTCAGACTCGCAGCAACATCTGGAGCTGATGTGCATCTTCTCAGCTTTTAAAAGGCCACAGCCCCCTGTGGCTCCAGTTGTGTATGAGAAAACCAAAGCTGAGCAGGTTTTCCCAGTACTTTTTAAATAAATCTCCACCTCCCCGAGCTGCCATGGTGTGTGGTGACTGTGCACATGCTGTGTGGGACTACACACACATTTTTAAGCTGTTGGTGCCATTTCATAAATCCCAACCCAGACTATTTTAGGTGCCGACAACACAAGAAATGTGTTTTTCCCTCAGCCTGACAATTTTGGTTCCAGCCTTTTCAGCTCTTGTCTTGAAAAGGTGAACAATGTGAAATTCTGAGAGCACACAGAGGAGTGAGAGGGAAGCAGGGCAGGCAGCGTGGTGCATCACCTTGTGTGGGTTAGAGTGGGTTGTATTCCTAAGGACACGGGAGCTTTCTCAGTGTCATTTCGGGCTCCCCGTAATCGCAGATCCAGGCAGGTCTGGAGGAGGCTGGAGCGAGGATCTGCCTTTGGATGTGCTTGCAGTGGAAAATTACCTCAGCAAAATGAGTTGTCACAGAGCAGTGGGGTGCTGGTGTCAAGCTGGAGCCAGCTGCTGTCCCCGCTCACTGGTGCTCACCTCCCTCCCCACATTTTCCTTCTCCCTGCTCCAGTGCCAAGGCAAAGGGAGGAATCTTTCCAGCACATCCTTAGGGCTGCAGTGGGACCTGGAGTGACACACTCCGGTGATGTCGATGGAAAAGTGGCTGTCAAGGCTGACATCACACATTGTTCTTGCACTGTTCCCAACAAACAGAGCTCGTTCGTGTGAACCCCCCAGCGCTGATCTTCCCAAGAGGCGGCTGCCCCCGTGGGACTGGAGGGATTCACGCAGGGACAAATCCCTCGGGACACTTCACAGCAGAGTGGGGAGAATGGCACTGGCTGCTCTCTCTGCTCCAGGGCTGTGACTGCTCATTCTCCATGTGTTACCTGGCCCCTGGAGCCTTGCCCATTTAGAGCCAGAGGCAAGGCAGGCTGCTGGCAGGGACAGCTTTCCTGCTGATTCCACAGGGTGCTGGGCTTTCAGCAGAGTGCTTGGGCTGCTCGTTTGTAAAGGCTGGTGCTGATGCCAGGCAGGTCAGTATCTGTTTGTGTCCTTCCCTGAAGTGAGCAGCTGCTGTGGCATCCCTCACTCGAGCCCTCATTCTGCATGAACCCCAGACAGACCCTACATCCCAGTCAGTCCTGTCTGCTCTGCTCACACTTTCTGGAGCTCTCGGCTTCTTCCCCTCTTGGATTTATTGACTCTGTGGTCTCTCAGATGTAAAACCCCTGACCACTCTTTCCTGCTTCCCTCCAGAAGCTCACACTTTGCCTTTCAGTTTATGGGCCTGTGTCCTCTGTGTGCTCCCTTCCATACTCAGTGAAATTTGGGAGTTTTTTCCTACCTTATCTTGATATAAAAATTCCTAGTGATTAAAGCACCTCAACTCCAGCCCATAAAGAGATCAGACTTCTGTCTCTGAAGTTGCATTGGTTCAATTCCCCTTGCATGAAAAATCCTGGCATCTTTGTGAGGGGGCTTTGGTCTGTGGATGTGCCCATGTGGAGATTGTACATCATGGGTACACTGCTCACCACACAGGAGCTGCCATGAGGGGAGAATACAACGTGCCCAACAACGGATGTAGTTGTTGGGATGCACACTCCAGTCCTCTAAAACCAACAGAACTGTGCAAAAGATGTGAAATTGCCCTGTTTATTCCCATATCCAGAAGTATGTCTGTAGGGAAAAGGATCAAACTGTGGCAGCAGCTGCAGTCAGATGTGCTGTCTCAGTTCCCTGAGCCATGCACGACACACCTGGGGTTCGGTTATCCTTGGTCTCCTCTGTCTCTGCAGACTGGCTGGAAGTGCTGAAGCAGGCAAGGAGTGAAGAATATTTGCTGTGACCAGCAGGAAACCACGTGACAAGAGGAAACACTGATAAAAATCTGCCTGGTGTTACAACCACGATAGATGGTTCCTGTCTGGGAACCCCATCAAGGACATCCGTGCTGGGTCTGTCTGCTGGAAATTTAGATCAAACCTCTCAGTCTCTGGCTTAGACCTGTGTGTCCTGTTGCTGCTCGCACCTAAACTGCATCCACACGTGATGGGAGGATCCCAGGGTCCTTGCTGGATGTGCTTTACGTGAGCTGGGCCATTTTTCTTGGCATTCCATTTATCACAGAATCATGGAAATGTTAAGGCTGGAAAAGACCTCTAAGATCCCTGAGTCCAAATGTTAACCCAGCACTGCAAGTCCACCCCTAATCCATGTCCCCAAGTGCCACACGGCTTTGGAACACTGCTATGGATGGCAATTCCACCCGTTTCCCAGGAAATGTTCCAATGCCTGACTACCCGCTCAGTGAAGAATTTTTCCTCAGATCCAGTCTAAACCTCCTCTGGTGCGCTTGAGGCCATTTCCTCCTGTTGTGCCCTCGTATTTTTGTTGACTCTACAAAATCTGTTCCCTTCTCACAGGGAACGTGCATCAGACTATTTGTGTTTAGGATGCTGTCCTCAGGCTGGAAAGGCACTGTGGAAACGCTGCCTTTGGAGCAGGAGTGCTGCAGAGCCTTTCCCATCTGTGCTGTGCTCGCTGAGGAGGCTGAGCTCAGCTGTTACCCTGAATTACAAGCAAGAGCCTCCCCGTAGCTGCACCGTCGCTGTCTCGCTGCCGCGGAGCAGGTGAGAGGTAAACACCCTGTGGGCAGCCTGTGGTCTGACAGAGACCATCTGTGGGACTGCTGACACGGAATTCAAGCACTTTTTGCACCGTTCCCAAGCTTTGCTGCAAGAAGGAACATGCAGGAGACACCGAGGAGCTCCGAGGCAGCACAGTCAGGGGGGCTCTGCCAGCACGTGCGCTCCGGGTGAGACATTCGCTGCTCGTGTGCTGAGGGTTTATTACAGAAGTTACCTTCGTGGCTTCCTGGAATGCTCTGTCTCTCTACGGGCCGGTTATTTTTAATGAACTGTCAGCACTTGGCACAGCAAGCCAATGGAGGATTAATAAAAACCTGGAGCACGAGCTGGTTTGCAGAGCTCTGCTAAACATCCGACATCAGGAATGGGTGATACGGAATAAAGCCACTCCCAGGGTGGGCTGCTTTCAAGTACAAAGCCAAGCATGAAACACTGAGCTCTCTGCAGGTTCTGTGTTTGTTTAAAACTCAGCTTTTAAAACCTTTCCACTCAGAGGCCATTTCCCCTCTGATATCCCTCCTGGGATAAGGAATAGATCAGATTCTTGAAACTCGGTGGCAGATGGAGCAGTGGAGGTGTTCCTGACACCCTTACAACCAACAAGTGCCTGGAGGATATCTACCAGCAGCACCTGCTGGCTCCTGTGCTGTTCCCCTTCCCTTTGCATGGGAGCCAGGGATGGCACAGCCTTGTTGCATAAGCTCTGCTCTGCAGAGCCTTTTCCTGGGCATATCAGGCCCTCAAATTTAAGGTTTCCATCCTACAAGCTGCTCAGAGCCCTGCCAGCACGAAGAGAGGAAGGAGTTTGGTCCTGCTGTGTGTCTAGGACAGGCAGGACGCTGGTGACAGATCAGGTGTCTGCACAGATTTTTATTTGCTTTTTAGACTTGTGTCAAGGAAATTCTTCCAGTGCCCCTGGGGAGTTCGATGTGTCGGTGACGTTGTGGCAGCCAGATAAATGCCAAACATTCCCTTTCACCTTTCCAGAGCAACCACAGCCTGACCCCAGCACATCTCTAGGGATTAATAAATGTCTGATTTGCAAGGCAGCAGAAAAATCTGTGAGTTACTGGTGGGACTCACACAAGGTTGCAGAAAGAGACCTCAGAGCAACAAGGGAGGCAACTCTGTCCCCACTGTGCCCAAAGCCAAGCCTTTCTGACATCACCAGCTCTGCAGCAGATGTGAGGCAGGTGGAAGCAGCTCTTCCAGGCTGAACTTGCCACCTTGGGCAGAAGGAACTTCCCTGGCTTAGGGCCCAGCTGTACCACCCAAGAGAGCTCAGCACACCGACAGATTAGCCAAAAACCCATCTGATTTTACACAGCTCAGGGTGTGGCAAGGTCTACATCCAGCCATCAGCAGATGCTTAAGCAGGCTGTGTGTCCTTAGCAAAATCTGGTGACATGGAGAAATAAAAAACTTCTCAGTTCTCCCATTGCATCACAACACAGATAAAGTTAAGGTTGGAAAGAAAAGGTTGCGCATGCTGACTTCCAGAGTTAGTAGGACTGGGGGTAAAATTCCTGTTCCCTGTTGTGTAAATTGGTGCTCAGGACACTTTTCCATCAGTGAGTCTCAACAGGGGAGGAGGTCCCAGGCAAAGAGAAAGAAGCAGCTTTCAATTTTGGCAGCATCTGGTACCAGTGTGATTTTTTGGTCATAACAAGGCCAGGCTGGATGGGGNGTCTCCCACCGTACCAGACTGTCTGAGCCCTCCTTTCTACAGTTGTCCAAACACTCCTGGAGCTCTGGCAGCCTCGGGGCTGTGCCCATTCCCTGGGGAGCCTGGGCAGTGCCCAGCACCCTCTGGGGGAAGAACCTTTCCCTGATCTCCAGCCCGAGCCTCCCTGAAGGAGAGTTTGGTGAGAGGAGCCCCCAGGTGAGCCCGCGCTGCTCCCAGGGGGTGAGTGCTGTGTTCT